>WBNH01001174.1:196581-226499 GCA_013401255.1 Urocolius indicus | reverse complement strand
CGGGGGCGGGGCGGCAGGGCGGGACATGGCGGCCGCCAAGGGCGCGGCGCGGCGCGGCGGGGCGGGGCCGGGAAGGGAAGGTTACGGGGGCGCTGCGCCTCCCGGCACCGGCGGCTCCGGGCTGGCCGCAGCCCGGCAGCGCTGTCGGGTGGGAGAGCTGCAGTACACAAGCATTGGCGTCCCCGCGCGGAGCTGCCTGCAGCAGCCCGTGCAGCCTCGGCCCGTAGCGGCTGCACAGGTTGCTGCTGCACAGCCGGGCCGGGCCGGCGGCGGGCTGGGAGAGCGCGCGTTGGAGCAGCCCTTGCTCCTCTGCCCTCACAGCTCCCCACGGTCGCTCAGCCCTTCCGCCGCACCGAACTCATCTCCTCCCCACGCGTGTCCCCGCCTTGGCTCTCCCAGCTCCCGCAGCTCTTAGTGAACGCGTTACACCCAACGTCCTCTCCTGACGATACTCCGAAACCCACAGGCACGCCGACTTCCCAGAGCTGATGGGGCAGCTTGTAATCCCCCCTCCCCCAGGAGCTGTTGCCTCTCTCAGCCAAGTGCCACAGCCTCTCCCGTTGCTTCGGCTCCGTTTTGTACCTTCCAGTCACACCCCCCCCCAACACACACACACCAGTAGACACCCCAGGACAGAAGACATGTCACGTAATAACCCTCAGAACACGTTTAAGTAGCGCTGCACTGAGCATAATGAGACCTCTTTGATCAAACAGCCGTTCTGCAGCAGCTCTGCAGCGGACATCACCAAGCCACCAAGGCAAACCCCAGGAACTGGAGGGAGTTTCTGAAGTTTACAGTTCTCCTGGCCTTACTCAGGTTACAACGCCATCCCAGTCCCTGAAGAAACTAACAATTCTAACACGAGTCGCATTTGCACAGACTGAAAAACACATCATCTCAGCCAACACTGCCAGAGCACACGGTACAACTGTCATTTCCCAGGCTGTTAAAAAGGGAGCAATTAGTAGCAAGACCCAACGTGATGCCAGTCAGCACCACGTTGCTAATTACATCAAACGATAAGCAGCAGCTGGGTTTTGGTGCAAGTCCAACACTTGGTTTGTACGTTTCGTGTTGGTGTTTGTAAGTAAGATGGCTTGGTGTTCCACAGCTGGATACGTACTGATGAACCGAGAGGGAAAACCACACGCTGAGTGGACCAACGGCAGTAGGAAGAGAAAGCCTCTTATTGTGCCTCTTACGGTGCACAGGAATGTTCATTAGGAATAAACAGAGGTCTGATTAAGTAAAACTAGATGGAGGCCTGAAGCTGCTCATTATTTAAAGATATGCATTTATTATTCATGCTCACAGTCTAAATCAATCCTGAGTAAAAGTGCAGCTTACTTCTCAGCTGAGACTTCAGCTTTTTGCTGGGCTGGGGGGTTCTTCTTTCCTTTTAAAGATCGGTATTTCAGCCAGGGTTGAGCTTTATTTTTAGCAGTTCAGGAAAGTAATCACTGCCCCACCCTGACTGCAGGGGAAAAAAGCAGCAAAGCAATGAATCACTTGCTGTGTGAGACAAAGCAGAGACAGAATCCAAGGCAGACAACAGCATGCAAACTCCTCTGCATTAACATTCCAGACAGCCTATGCCTGCCAGGGTTTGTCACTCTCCCTCTCTCCCAGAGCCACGCTGTGTTTCCCCCCTCAGTCACCCACAAAGACACGCTTTCAGGCCTGCCATAGCAAGTGCTCAGTTATTCTGGGCCTTTCTCTGGAAGGCTCCCCTCCTGCCAACAGGACAACTGAGTTAGGACTCCTCCTTCTGAAACAAGCCTGCCTAAGGGATATAGATGAGCTTATGAAAGCACAACCAGCAGGGAAAGGGTGGGAAACCGTTGAAGCTAGCAGGAAACAAGTTCAGAACAGGCAAAGCAGAGGTTTCTTTCCACCAAAGGAATGCCATTGCGTGTAATCACCTACCACAAGAAGCTAAATGTTTATATGGGCTCCAGGGGAAACTGGTCAGGTTTGGGGAAGAGAAATCCAGTGGGGAGTCAGAAAAGCTCCAAGCTGCCAACAGAGGCATCGTTGCAGCTGACCTTGTTCTTTCACTCTTCTTTTTTTGGGAGTGCATTGCCTGAATCACTGCCTAATCCATCATCTCAGAGGCAGGAACATGAGGCTTTCCTTCAGTACCATACAATAGCCCTTATGCAAACCAGGGCATCTGGAAAGCCCTATGAGAGCAACCACAATACTGCCAGAAGCCCTCAGACCAACAAACTTACTGCCTTTTCATCTTCCCTCCCCCTGCCCGCCCCCAGCAATTTTAAGTAGCCTTCCTTCAGTTTAGCTTAAACCATTAGGAGGAAGCTTAACTTACACCAGAGTCTAAGACATAGTTAAGAGGTCCACGCACAAGGCAACACATAGAAATCCTCTGATACAGACACACACACAGATAATCCCTCAGTTTAGAGCAGCACCAAGGAATATGAACTTGTGACTTCACTGCTGAGAAGGCAAACAGAAAGTCAATTTGAGAAAGCCAACGCAAGAACTAACTTGACTGCAGGCCCTGTTGTGGCTAAGGGAGACACAGAGCACCTTATAGCTGTAGAGGTAACAAATGCTGATTGCTCATGGTTCTACAGCCAAAGTGAACTAAAAACACCTGTGGGGACACTACATGCTCTTCTGTATTCAGTGATAAAGAACCCTGTTCCCCATTAAACAAGTAAGAGGGATGTGGAAAAGGTTCTGTTAAAGAGCGAGGAGAAACTGAAATGAAAACCAACCCACGCAGCAGGGTCTGGGCTTATTCTTTCTCATGGATTGAACTTTGGTTGATGGCAAATTCTTTTGCCTCATTTTTCTTTCTGTTGCGGTTCTCGTTGCATCAGGATTTTTGGGTTTTGTTCTCCATAGCTCAAGGAATAAGCAAGTTCCTAACAAAGCTAACGACTACCTGATAGATCTATCAACTGCCTGGCTTCCTGAAACCAGCAGAGAAAGAAGCTTCCTTCCCCAGAGGAAATACCACTTGGAAAGGGAGGGGCACTCAAGTAATCAAGGGCTGGTTTGTAAGCAAAACACAGCCATTGGAGCAAAACCCACTGAGAAGCTGAGTGAGATATGCCCAGCGTTCTTAAATCACTTGCATGGAGCAATAGGTTTGAGTAGCTGGTGCAACAGCTCTCAGCTGGAGTAAATACAAGAAGGTAACATTTCTGTTCCTGGGGCAGGATGCAGCAGTTACTGTGACAGATGGATGCACAGCACACAGTGATGAGGTTACAAGTTGTTCAGTTATCCCAACAGGGGGAATGAGGATGACATGCCTCAGAAAACTCAGTGCACTTTACACTAAAGAAATTCTATGGCACAGCAACAGGCCTCCAAGGCTTTACTCACCTAGCTGAAAACTGGTTGCCTCTGTGGAAGGGATTGCTTCTCTCATTGTAAAGCTTGACACCTGTGCACAAGGTGCTGAACAGTGTTTCCATGGCTTTGTCTCACACTGAGGCCACTCCAGGGTTAAGCCTAAATTCTGTAAGTAACACCATGAAGGTGGTGTCTCGGTGAGCCTCAGCTGGGCCTGCAAAGCAAAGATGAGCTATGGAGGAGGAACAGCCCCTGGAGAGTTGCGTGTGCCCATTGCAAGTTCTAGGCAATGTTCATAACTGAGGGGCTTGGAGAGAGAGAAAGGGTAACAGTTTGCCCCTAAGAAAATCCTTCCCGGAGGATAAAAAAAATGTGCTTACCTGGCATCACGACCTTTTACATCATTTAGAGGGTGTCCTTACTATGCTCAGAGTGTTCTGCTCATGCTGTCTACTGTGAACTGCTCTGGATGTGCAGCTCCAAACCTGTGTATAGTAACAGCAAGTGTTGTTGGCCACTTGGTTTTTTATAGTGTTAAGTTTGCAACATGTAAACAATATAAAAAAAATCTTAATAATGTGTGTTGTCATTGCAACCTGCACTTCAGTGCAAATGTCCCTGAAGACAAGCCTTTCCTCCAGCCCCCTTCCTTGCCAGGGTGCCTGCTTGTGTCAGGCCTTACCAAGGCAGGTGATGGGAGGTCATTTGCAGTAGCCAAGCTGCAGGGGTTTCAGGCTGCCGAAACCTGAGCTCCTGCCCTAAAAATGGCCTCAAACTTCGAGGAAGCTGAGGGCAGGGACAGCCTGGCTGGGGGCTGGCCCGGGTGCGTGCCTTGGCTCCCGCAGGACAAATGCCACCATCCCCTCCGGAGGGGTGAGGCAGGTTGACTTGGGGTAGGGCCCCACTGTGGGACATGGGTCTTGAAACAAGTAGAAAACAGCAGATTTCTGGGAGCAGATGTGTTCGGGGAGGTTGGTGGTGCTGAGGGACAGGATGAGGCTGAGCCAGCCGGCAGGGACCCGTGCCGTGCAGCGGCCCTCCTTTTTGGTTCTGAACGCTGCAGTGAGCTCAGGACCAGCCATCACCCACCCTTAAACAGTGTGGGGTGGCCTCAGTTTTATCCTATATGCACAAAGGAATTAAGTCTTCAGCCCCAACTGATTTCCTGAGCACTGAATTCCCTGGCTGCTGCCTTTCGGGAGCACTGTCAGGGGAGACCCAGCTGCCTGAGCACAGCCTCCTCGGCTTGCAGGAGGGAAACTGGACTGAGACAGAGCACAGACTTTAACAAAAATGATAGAAAAGAAAGAGGAGAGAGTCATATTTCTCTCCATTACCTTTGTAAAGACAAGAGTGACATCCTGAGTGCTGGTGGGTAGCTCCTGCACCATACGGCAGCACATCCCATCCCAGACAGAGCTGACCTAAAACTGACTGATCTGTTGTCCAGCTAGAGTTTCACTGGAGCAATCTGACACAGCTGCTTATCTTGATAGGACTAACTTGCTATAAGGCCTACAAGAAGTGATTTATCTACAGATCTATTTTGACAGCTCTCATGCTAAAAAATACCAAAGCAGTGACTGAACTACCCAAATTTCCACCTGCATGATGTTCTCGGGAAACAAGGTGTGGTTCACCTCCTCACATGGCACAGGCTGGGAATTCTCCAGCCCTTTAAGGGTTTTGCATCTTCATCTGAATATAAGATATGAGAACACACACACACACAGCCCTGTGGGATAATCTCCTCCCTCTCCATGGCAGATTCTTCCTCCTTCACAGAAATGTTGACTGTATATGTACAATCACTTTCTACTTTGCTGTCAGGTGCTCAGTGCAGGTCTGATACTTGTAATTAGGTCTGCCTCATAAGCCCCAGTAAAATGTCATGGTTTAGTAATACATTGTTCCCCTGACTCCTTTTTATTTACTCAGAGTGGAGGATTCTGGTCTAGAAATCTGTGTCAGCCTGAATGTTTCTTCAAGTCTTAATTAACATGTTCAGGGCTTTAAAAGGGCAAAACGTTGTTCACCCAGTTGGAATAGTTCTTACGATGGTTTAAATGAGAAGGCCCTGTGCTTTTGATGCTGAAAGAGGTATTTCAGACATCAAGTGGAAGGACTGCCCTGTTGCTGTCTCCCAAAACTGACCTGTTCAGTCTATAAACTGCAGGAGGATCTCCCACACGGGATGACTCCCAGTTGATTTCTCCCAAGGGTGCATTGATGGAGCACGTTTCATCTCTGCACTTAATGGAATTGGTCTAAGACATCTCTCAGGAGCACCTCTGCATGCTTTATCCTGCAGCTGAACAAGCGGGATGAGATTTCTTACATGATTCTAGCTCTGTATTGTACATCTGAATGTGATTCTAACTGGGAAGACCCTAGAGATAAGCATTCAGGAGAGTAAGAACCCCAAAGGCTTCCTATGCTGAGGAGCAGAGAAGAGAAAAGGGTATAGAAACAAAGGGCAGGGCAGGCAGAAGCATGATTAGGTACTAACACAAGGGGATGATGAACTGTGACAGGAACAAAGGCAAAGTTGGCTGTTGGCATGAAGGAAGAAATCAGGGCTTTACAGCAGATTCACCTGCAGCAATTCAGTTTCCTTCCCTTTTAGACTCTACCCTTCTGCAAAAGCAGAGTGATGATACTGACCTCTTTTGTAGAGCCCAGCACAAAGTGTCCTGCTTTCCAACCATTATGTAACTACAGCTTTTTTTACCCCTTTTAATGTCACATTGAAACACTTGTGCACGCAAATGTAAAACTAACAGAGCACGTGATAGAATGATGGATAAGATATTGCTCTAAAATCTACTCAAAGATCCTCCACATTCAAAGGTGATGAGACAGGTACCACAATGTGGCCTCTCACAGCCTGAAGAGGCAACATTATTGGTACACAACCAATCCACCCGGAGGAATCACACACCATTCGAAATAAAACAAAGGGACTTCCTAGCTGTCCACGTTATGGCTTGGAGAGATGTTTGTGTGGCACTGCTGCAGCCTTGTGTTAAAAGGTGTTCCCAGTGTTTATAACACAAATGCTGAGCAATTCCTGAAATAACAAAGTGTTAAGGTACATGAAAGATCAGCCAAGAGTCCAGACATAGCAGAGGATGGACCTAACAGACATGCTGCTTTATTACAGAGCCACAAAGAGTTCCACATCTCTGAGCTGGGAGCAGAAACCGTGGTGTTCCCGTGGTGGTGAGCTAGCAGGGATAAGCTGGATGTTCATAAGCACGTGCCACATGAAGGCTGATCCTTGGACCCTGTCAGTGTCCCTCCTCATTTTTCCTGCAGATCCCACTGTAGTAAAACAATAAGTAAAACAAGAATAAGATCTCAAAGGTTTTCACCAAATTAGAGGGCTCCATCTTTTACACTGGATGCTTTGGTTTAAATATGCACGTGACTGCTTTCCAGGTCACATATTCACATGCATCGAGTGACACCTGACATTTCCTCAGCCTGTTTCTCACACTGGATTTGCCCAAGCACCCAGAACAAAAGCAATTCTGTCCTGTGATCAAAGAGCAGAAAGCTCATAAGCTTCAAAGAGGGCAAATCTTGCATGTTTGTGTTTTGATGGAGGAACAGGAGGAAACACTTTTTTTATACAGGTGTCTGTACATAAATGCGTTTGCAAACCTGGCCTGGACAGTCCACATGGAACTAGGGAAAATATCAATAACTAGTCTAACAAGCACAATGTCTGTGTGGCCTGGCAGGCCAATGGGCATTTATCTTTGTTTCAAAAGAAGTGATGGCTAAAGATGAGGCTTTCAGATGCAGTGAGAGGTGGAGACATCCATTTCTGTTGGGGAAAAAGGATGGGATGTGTTTGCAGATGGGCTCACAGGTGCAGGCTGTGGAAAAACTCAACCTCACTCACTTCATCAGCGTCAGAACCAAAGACAGATCTTTAGAAGAAAGACCTGCAAGTAATGACCCACAAAATGCATATTTCTTTAAAACAAGACCACTGAGGGCTGTCAGCCAAACAGATCTCTGTCACTTGATGGGTGTTCACAGCAGGACACAGGCCAGCAGTTCCATTAACGCAGCAGCAGACAGGAAGTCATTAAGAGGCTAGCTGGGACCTATATAGAGAAATAGCACGTGGTTCATCGATCATAAGGAGTGATCACTAGGAAGGAGACCTTCCAGGGAGAGAAGTGAGCCTCTGCTCCATTTTTGTCATGTAGAGATAAGTTTTTTAGAAGGATGTTTTCAGACACAGGAAGAAACTTTCCAGGCTTGCACAGAACCCATGGGATTCAAGCAGAAAATACAACCTTAAGAAACAGACTATGCCAAAGAACCACAATTCAATATATATATATTGTTGGACACATTGAAACACATCTCCAGCTGCACTGGAATTAAAACCTAGGTGCACACCACGGATTTAAGTTTGTGCACATAGTAAAATCACTTGTGTTCAAACAAGTTGTGTGGTTTTTTTGCTGAAATCACTTCCCCCATTTCAGAACATTACTGAACCATACTCTGAACCATCCTGTTTTACACTGGCTGCCTACAAATATATTACCAGGGTGAACGTCAACAGCTTAGTAATGCTGCCTCCGTGACACTGAAGCTGAAGTTTCACAGTCTTCCACTACACTCAGGGTTCTCCTTGCAGCCCACACACTTTTGTCTGAGAGGACTCATGAAATTGAGAAGTAGAACTGGTTTTGATGCTTCAGTTACTAGACACCTGACTTGTTTCCTAGATACCTGACTTGGTGTGTTTCAGAAGTTCACCAAACCGGAGACTTTCCTTTCTGCTGGACATGTGCACTTAACCTGTCTTCTCACGTGTCTTGTTTTCAGTCCCACGTGCCAAACTGCTTGAAGTTATCTCATCCCTGGTATCCCTGTGGGAAGGATATAGTAAATGATAGCAGTAGTAGAGATTTAGCTCTGCAGGAAGCCTCATGGTTGTATTATTAAACCAGAAGGTACCCAATATTCTAGATTCATCCACCAAGATGAGGAGGAAGCTGTAATGAGGTCAGAAGGTAATCACTGGAGAGTTAGACAGTACACTGAGAAAGAAGTTCAAGGTGACAACAATAAAACTTGCAAGATGCTTGTACACAGAGATCCCTGTTCTGTTTGGCCCCAGGAAACAGCTCCATCAAGCAGCAGCCTACCTTGCCTCAGGTTCATGACATCCTCATCCAGGGTTATGCCATCCCTGAAAGTTCCTTCAGCAGCAGCAAGTGGGAAATGTACACTTTGGAAACGTGAATTACATCAGATAAGAAGTTCATGGGCTTTTCAGGGTCCTTGAAGCCAGGTAGGGTGAATAATCTACAGGTGACTAGACCCTTTTAAAGTCAGACCGTAGGAAATCCAAGCTTTTGTGGTGCCTCAGGTTGGGAAAAAGCAGAACATAAACCAAAACAAAAGCCACTCCACCCTGTCCTGGGGAACTTCAGCCAAGCTGCTGCCCTTGTTCCCATCAGGAATACATTCCTTCTCCAGGCTTTCCTGCTTCCAGCACCCTTTTCAACACACCCAGCAGCCTTCTCCTGACAGGGCCTGCAGTTAGCAGGGTGTGAAGTGATGCTGTGGGTGCTTTCAGATGCCTCTGCCTCCCTACTGTTTCCCCTCAGGATACAACACACCAATCAATACACAGCTCTGCTGTCTCCTCTCTACCACTGGCACTGCCAGCACCTCGGAAGGGTTTTGGTTTGGGTGTTTCTTTCCTTTGATTGCAGTCCTGATTTCTCACTGCTCAGGGAATTTATATAGAGGAGACTATGACTTGAAGATACTCTTGATGTTTTAAACAAGCTCCCTGAGAAAGCCAGATGTGGTATAATAGTTTTGTCTGTGTGCACCCCACAGCAGTGCTACTGCAGCACACCCTCACCACCACCACAGCCTGTCCTGCTGCAAACCCCAGCATCGAGGCAGCGTTTCTGCAATACAGGTGGCAGCTGAGTGGTCGTTCATGCTGTCCAGAAGCAGACACCAGCCTTCTGCTAAAGCTCTGGTTTTCAGTTACTGCAGCCCACAGATTGGAGAAACAGCCAGATCAGGGGAAAACCAGAACAACCAAACAGAAGACCACTCCTGTGAAGGAGTCATCTTGGGAACAGCCAGAAGCCTTTAGCAAGGCTCACAATCCCCCTCTTCCTCTGCTGCCTCCTCCCGCTTGTTTGACACGGCCCAAAGGAGAGCAAATGGTTTTCTAGGCATTTCAAGCCTCGTGCCTGACAGCTTGTGATTGTCACATGAGAGGCTGGTAGGCCCCTTGGCATCAGCCAGGGTGGCTATTTTTAGCAGGCAAGGAGGTAGAGCATTGGTCTGAGCACACCGCCACCCTCTGTTACTCCCAGACTGAATCACTTCTTGGCACCCTCCTTAAAGCACTTATCTGGCAAACTTTGCTGTCCTCTTGAGAAACAGGGGTATACACAGCTGGTGCCCCGTAACACCCTGCAGCACCACTCTGTCCCTGGGTATCAGCAGGCCAAACACCTCACAGCCTCAGGGCACTGCTAACTGCAGTGACATACCCAGGGGCAAGGCAGGGCTCCCAAGACACAGCAGAGCTTGCTCAGAGACATGGAAACCTACTGAGAGGCAAACTCAGGCCAGCAAGGGTCTAGGCCTCGCTCAGGCATCAGCTACAATGTCGTTTTGGCCAGAGCCTGATCTGGTGCAAAACAACATTTGTGGTTGAGGCGAGTGCTTTATGTTGTTATTGCCTCCTCTCTCCATAACATTGGCTGCCATTGTTAGGTCAAACTGTACCTTTTGGTAATCTCTCCAAGTTTCCTTCTCCATTCTCGAGTATTTGTGAAATGAATTGCTTTTCCCTGCATTTATTCAAGACCCTTCTTCCATGCTGCAGTAGTAAGAGCAAGCTTGCTGGCAGCTACTGTGTCTAATTCCCTTCTGCCCTTTTCCTTTTAAGGATGTTGCCTCCAGTTACAGTATTTGATCATCCATCAGTGATCAAAAGACACAGATTCAGTTTTGAGAGCTTCCTCTGAGTGAGGGGGAAAAAAAATACACTGCTCTTCCTATTCCAGCCCACTGATGCTTCTTTGACAGGAAGCATTCCCTATCTCCTTTCAAACTGATCTTGCCTGCTGCTGTATGCTAAAGATTAGAGCTTGAAAAGAACCTTTTGATAAACTAAAGACATTGTTAGAAAGAAATCCTGTTCCCAAATTGGCTGTCAGTACTTCATGCAAGTCAAAGAATTAGTGTGACCAGTCCAGTGAGTACCCATCCTAGCATCCAAAACCTGTACAGTTTTGACAGCAATAGGAATTATTTTATTATCTGGCAGCTGTTTAGCAACCAGTAATTCCACAACTTGTCACACACAGATCAGTGCCAAAAAACAAACCAGTCATAGGTAGCTGCAGACTTAAGGCTGTAGATGTAAACTTTAATTACTACATCCTCCAGAACAGTCATTTGTCTAGAAACAGTTTGAAGTATTCACATGTACTTGTAACAGATTCACCTAATACCTGCCAACCACATTTTCTCAGCATCACCGACTTCCATATTGGAACTCCCAACACCCTCACATCTGTGCTTTAAGAAACCACTTTCAGTTAGTTGTGAAAACACACTCAGTCTTTGGGAACAACTTTGACAGCTCTATGAAAGGCCAAGATAAAAAATGCCATATACGTTTTGAATGATGAACAGTAAATGAGGCTGCCACCTACACATTTAATAGACAAGAGTACTGCCTGGAGAAGATCACAGGAAAAAGAGACAGGGTACAATGACATAATTTAATGGTTTGTGGCTCCTACAGGTATTTTAGTGCCATTCATTCAGTTAATCAGGGGAGTAGTTTCTGTTCTGTACCAGATTTCCTTAAGAGAGTTCTGAAAAGTAATCTGAACAAAGTGGTCTGAGAAGGGACGGTTTGAAGCCGATTGCCTCCGGACTCCCATCAAATAAGAGTGTAGGGCCACTGTCAGATGTTTCACCTGCATTTTGACACCAAACTTAGGCCCATCTGCATGGATCCTGCTTTAGTTCTTCATTACAGGTAGCAGCAACTATTTCTCTTTCTAGCTCTGGTTGTAGTTGCAACGCTGAGAAATTCAAGTTATTGTGGAGGGGAAAGACTCTTTTTCTTATTCAAAGTTCAGTATTGCCACATTCTGTGAGGCAGGCAGCTATTTTCCCTGGAAGTTCTCCCAATGTTTAGCAATGCACAAACCACATATTGTTTAAAGTTGCCTAGAACACAATCTACTGCTTCCCAGAATATTACCCCACACGCTACAGTAAGTGCTCTCCAGCTGGTACACTGAAACTTATTGTCTTGCTTCCCCTTCTTCCTCGTTTTCTGGGGTTTTCTTTGAGAAAGGTGTATTACCACAGCCACTTATCTTTTTGAATCTGATCTCTAACAACTGATTGAAAAAAAACCCTCAAATAAAAATCACACTGAGAAAGAGCTTCACATTCAGGATTCTTTCACTGAATTATCAGACTGATCGAGAGCTTATAATTCAGAGGGAGGTAAATGAAAACCTTTTGAACAGTTAAGTGTTAAGCTGACCTGGCTCACACTGATCAGAGAATGATTTAGCTGGATTAGGGTCACAAGATGTATTTCAAAGTTGCCACTTCCAAATATGAAGATCCAACCCCAAGGCACACAGCACACCGGGCACACTGTTTGAAGCTTCTCCACAGGAGCGAGTGTACATCCTTTCACCTACCAGATGACTGAAATCTGTGACTGAAAGCAACACCCACCCTAACACACAAACTCATGAGAAGAGGAAGTTTTCAGCAGTTAGCTTTACTCTTTCACAGATTTTTTTCCAGCAGTTTGTATAGACTGTTGACTTACTGTACAGCTGTTCCCCACCAACACCTACAGACATTAACAGTCACTCCAGCTGTCACTCCATCTCAGAAAGCCCTCTATGTCACACTTCACTGAGATCTCACAAGATGCAATACATTTTCCAACCTTTTAATAACAAAAACATTTGACAAAGCAATACACAACTGGCAAAACCACCAGGCTACATGCCTCATGCAGCATGCATTTCCACGCCAGTAAAACCACCTAAAGCAGAGATTAATCAGGTATGTTTGTATAGTCCCAGCACTAATAGAGCTGAAGAGCCACCAGTTCACACAGAAAGGAAATCAAACATCTGTCAGCTTTCAAATATTTTATTTTAGTACTTTTAAATATGTTTTAATACAACAAAGATAGAAAACAATATATTAATTCAATCTGAGTTCAGAATCAAAACAATATTTACTTATTTACAGTACTCACTTGAAACTTCACTGCCACACCTTCTAGCCATTAGAGAACACGATTTTCTCTGTCAGAGCAAAACTGGAGTAGCTCTTCAGTGTGAAAAACCATGTTTCTACAGCCCTGTTGTATAAAGTTCCACGTGCAACACCATTGGGGGTTTCTGACACTTGACAAAACTGGACTGAAAGCAAAACCAAGTCACAGTCTTTCTAACTACGTAGTCACTGGGCTAAAGGGTCAGGTTGTTGTGCTCCACAATTATCTGAAGTTCTAATATCCCTATTGCAAACTGGCTTCAAAAACGTGCATGTCGCTGAATTCTGTACATAACACTCACTGGGAACTGCTTAAGATACAAATGGTAAGTATGCAGCACACTGCTACAGGAAAGGTCAGTGTTCACAGTACTATAGTGTTTAACAGGTCGTGAAGGGGGGGGGTTGGGTTCTTCATCTAACAAACAAAACACCAGTAGGTTCACTCCAAAGGCCTTTTGTTCCCCAGAACAACTGTTTCGATCAGAACAGCGACAATGTCAAAGATATATCAAAATGATATAGGAATCATCAGTGGGCTATCAATTAACACTTGACTGACAAAGTCCAGGGGCACAAAGGAATTCTGAGGGTAAAGCGGCTCACTGCTACCACTTCTGCCAAACATACTTCTACCTTGATAAGACTATGAGGTTTACTTGTACTTATGGGTCAAATTCCTATGAAAGCATCCAAGATTAGTAAAAAAAAAAAAACCCAGAAAAATCAATATTGTCTGTAAACTACAGCAAATTCTCCCCAACTCTTCAGTAGAAACTACACAGGATGAAAAAGGATCACAGTTGTTACAGGTTACTTTGTTACACTACAGGTCCACAAAACCAACTCTTTGTTTTTAATCCTTAAGACATCTACTATTTCTTTAAATGCTTATTTAATGATTAAGACTCAGCTCCACAATAGCTTTGGTGCTTGAAAACCTAGTGGACTTCTGTATATCAAAAAACTAGCTAAATAGTAATGAACAAGTGTAGCATTCACTGCTTAAAAAACCCCCAAGGAGATATCAAGTGCTGCAAAAGGCTTGCATGGATGTCCGAGTTCAACCCTTCTCTCTTTCCCTTCGACACTCTTTTTGGCACTACACGAGACAGCCATACAGAAAAGAAAATGCTAAGAACCTGTGCTTTTATTCTCACTGAAGGGTTTCAATACTTTGAAATAACCTTACTTAAAAGGCTTTTTGGTTTTTGTTCAAAACCTGATTCTCAAAGCAGCTATCTTAAGTGTGATTTTGATGCACTGTCTTCTTTCAGATTCTCTCAGTACCCACTTGAGTAGTAATTTATTTGGAATTCTACTGGAATGTTTGCTTCCTTAGCAGATGGGGGTGTGGGGGGCACATCAGGGAAAAACCAAAAAGTGACATTACCATTACCGTAGCAGCTTGGCTTATCCAGAAAATGCTTAAACTAAAATGGTGGCAACCTTCACTGAAGTTACTGATTTGCTTCAAAGTTAAGCACATCATGTGCTTCATCACAAACAGTTTACTTAGAGGATCCAATTCTTCCCAGTCTGGGACATTTAAATGCTACATCTCTGCACCAACATTTTGTGACAGATGACATGAAGATGGAAGCTTCTATGTCATTATTCAGTAACAGTTGCAGGAACCTTGTTTAAAGATCCTTCCAATAAGCTTCTGTCAGTATAATCAAGACTTGCTAGAAAGCTTCTACCTGTATTTCTGCATGCAGGTATAATGTCATTAAAGCCCTAGGGATCTTCCAGAAAGTAAAAAAAAAAAGAAATCAAGGCAAAAAGGTTAAGAAAGCTACTGTAAGGAGCTGTGTCCTTAGGTACCACAACAATGACAAAAAAAGGGAGGTGGGTAGCACCTACACGCCAGTCATTTGCAGGTATGTGCACACATATCCCCAAACTGATGGTAACAGTAAAGGAGAGCTCATGACTATTGTCAGGTCTCAAATATTTGCTAAGCTACCCAAAATCTTGACCTTCTCCTCCTTTTATATATATATCGTTATCCAGACTTTTCTACTTGATTAGCTTGTGCACTCTGTAGTATCAGACTCATGTCAGCCACTTGCACTTGCTGCCACGACACAATAATTAGGTCACTCCCCTGAACTCAGATCATGTGTGGGCTCCCACAGGAGATGACTAGACAATAGGTGCAGCAAGTTAAAGGAGAGCAAAAAGAGGGGTGTGTGAACATAAGGGAGAAGGACATCCCTGAACACGCTCAGCATTCAATCCAAGGCCCAGTGATTCTCTGTGGCCTTTACTTGAAATGCTTGTTGGCAGCAGAGAAGCAGCTTTGAAAACCCTGACTCTTGATTCAAAAAGAGGTACAGAGTTTTAAGCCTGTCAGTTAATTGCAACTTGTTTCCATCTAATTAACGACAAAGCCTAACACCACCAACTTCACAGACTGACCTGTGCTCTTTTGCACCCAAGATCCAATCTTTTCTGTCTTCTATCAACTTCCAGCCTTCCTCTTGCATGTTTAGACAGACAACACAAACTTCCCAAACAGGACAGTAATCCTGAAAGTGTCTTCATCCACTTCAGTGCTCACAAAACCAACTCCTTTCTATTACTTATCTTGGACTCAGGTATCTAGCATCAAGGGAAACAGCACAGAAGAGCAAGTTTCCTTTAAAAAGTGCTGATAGGCAACGCTGACTTCAAACAGATTCACTGAAAGGGGTTTGCAAAAATCAGAACAAAGAGAGAAGCCTTATGTTTCAAAGTGTATGAAATTCATTTTTCTTTAAAAAAACAGCATTGAAATGATTTTTTTGACTTTATGTAAACAACAGTGACAGCTGCAAAATAATGCTTCAGTTTAGACAGGGCTATGCCAGTGGGCACTGCCACGGCTCCTGTGGGAACCCAGGGCTGTGCAGGTTGAACTGCACACACCCCTCCACGTGTCAGAGGCCAATTCTGCACATTGAGAGTAGATGTTTCCTAGAGTTTAAAAGAAAAACAGCGTTCATAATTCTGTGTGCATTGTAAAGGCAAGTATAAATGAACAAATGGAGCTCTCTGATTATAAAGTCTCGAGAGGAATGTTCAGACTGCCCTTCTGGAATCACAAAGGGAAGGACAACAAATGAGAAGACATCAAATCTTTCAGAATGTTTTCTCCTTTGTTTTTCCTTAGGTGTAGGCATTCTCCCCCAATTTGGATGGCAAGAGCCATTAGGCTATAGCAGATTGAGCAATACAGCATTAACCTGCCATTCTGCTAAAAAACTGGAATGTGACAAATACCTAATAGTATATACCTGATAATATATCTGCCTAGTAGTACAGTGTATGTGTGCTCAAAGCAGCTGGCAGGGACACTCCCAGACGCACAGTTCCTCTGTGGGATAGGAGCTAAATTAAGTTATGAAAGTAATACCCTCTGAAGAGTGAAAATAGCCAAGTTAGTCCAACCTGGGCTTGGAAAAGGAACACAAGACAGGAGGAGCAACCCACTGTAGGTCACAAGCTTCCAAACACAAAACTGTCTTGCAGAATTCCAAAGGGATTCTCCTCCATGCAAACCAGAGTCCACTGTGGCCAAGAAGTCAGCTTGTAGCAAGCTGGAAACGCTCTGTGTAACTCTCCAAGGCTGACTTACACCACCTTTTGCACATACCACCACACACAACCACCAAATTAAAAGCCCTATCCTATTTTTAGGACTTGTACCTTTTACCTATCAGTTTTCCTTCAGCATAAATCTAACTTCATGTCTGTACAGATGACACTAGCACAGTCCTCTTACAAACCACTGCATCTCCTGCACGGTGCTTACACATTACGAGCCTGGGAGCGTTCGTTTGGGGTGTTTGAGGGTGTTTTGTTGTGGTGGGGTTTTTTAAGCAACTCAACTGCTTACGGTGCTTTTATCTTTCAGTGTAGTAAATGAGCAACTTAAGAACTAGTCTCTTTTCATACTTGTTAGAAGAACACCTGTCGTGTGTTTATATATATACAAATATATTGTGTATATATATCCAGAGATATTCACCATATTGTTGACATCAGAGTGCTAAAACATACATCAATATGAGCACTATTTCCAACACTCACTATTATTACTTTTCCTGAAAGAGTTACTACATGCATTTTCCCCATCCATTTATGGGTCAGGAAGATTATATGAAGCTAACAGTTCTGTTTTTCCAATGTTAAAGAGCTGCTCCCTAAAAAGCATGCACAGCTTTGGGTACAAAGCAATTAAACCCACACACAAGTTATTTCGTGGCTTTTAACTCACCAAAGCTAAATGAATGTAACTGTCAGTGGATGTAGCACTTACTTCAACTTAATTTATTTAAACACAAAAGGGGAAACTTCCAAGTGCTAGAACAATCACATGGACAACTGATAGACTAGGCTAAATAAGCTGTCATTAAAAAAAAAACCATCATCGATGCATAGCCACAAGGCAGACTTCCATTTTTGGCAACCCGTACACAGACCATTTATACCGTCATTCATACTTAAGACTTGTTATTTAACAGCTAAGAGACCCTTTTAGCAAGAACTATGCTGCTTTCTTCATTATGACACAGTACTCCTCAGTCTTTAAGTACACGCAGAGTTTGTGTTAGACAACTACATTTATGACTGTTTTAAAAGAAAGTCTTCATGAAGTCCTAAATTTGTAGTCAGTGGATGTAAAGGCTGGCATGTCAGGTAACAGGGAGTATCTGGACCTATAAAAGGTGTTTTGTGTTCCACACAAGCACGTGTTTGAGGTTAAAGTTACATAAACATCCACACAGAACCTCACTAGGGGTAAGAGTATTCTGGTGTATATTCATGGGTCACTGATAGCCTTTACCTGCATCATTTTCTATTTCAGCAACAAGAAAACAAAACACATGCCTGTGAAGTATGGAAACCCCATTTTATGGCTAAGAACCTAGGAAACAAGACAAGAAAGAGGAGGTCATGGAGTGAAGAATGTTACTTCACGTCCCCCCTCATCTAGCCTTGCAGGATCTCAGTCATCGCACTTTATACAGATCTGAATTGACTCCCACACTCTTCAGCCAATCAATCTTTTCAGGATAGTAGGCTTTGAAAAGGGCCAACAATACTCATTGGGAACAGTACCATTAACATTGCATTCAAAAAAAGAAAACATGGGAAACCAGATCCTTGCTCTCCTACTCTGATGATACGCTCTAGTATTAGCCAGCGTGTGGTAATACAAAAAGAGTCTTGTAGTGATGTAAAAGGCAATGAAGACATCTATAGAATAATGTTCATGTGCAGCCAAAATGAAGAAGATTCCAAAGAGATTCAGGACCCAGGACAAGGTGTGCAAGAAGTTCCAGCTCCTTGGCGTATCTAGGAGAGAACAGAAGGTGACTAACCTCGGATATCTCAAAGGTCTGGGCCCCTGTGACACCCAGGCCCAGACGTTGCCAGTTCATATGCAGATCTTTCACCCAAACGTGTGATGGAGTTACTGTCTTCACCTGGAAGCATTGTTTATATCCACAGGTCCAACAAATCCAGTGACAACCACCATGCAGCTTCTAAAAGTCTATCACTTCGTGACTTCATTACAAGTTCACTCACTGTGCATTTCTGGATTAACAGAGCACCCTAAAATGGTTTAGGATCACACAACGAGCAATTCTTTGTTCAACCAACCTCTGCTAATGGCAATCTTGCTTTTTCCAAGTAACAAGCAGGATTATGTCAGAAAGCATTACTCTGTCACTATGGTTGTCCCATCAGAGGTGAGCTCAAACTATCCTTGTTTGCTTTGATACATTATAATGTATCAAATCACGCTCTGTGTTTGCTGTTGTTTCCTATGTTCTCACTCATCATCAACTTTGGTGTTTCGGTTTTATGGATGATACTAAATGCACAGCTCCCCAGCTGGGCAGTGTACAGGGACACACAATCCTAAAACCTTCCACAGCATCCTCCCAGTAGCAAGACGAAAGCCTTTCTAGTTTTCTTGATTCATGTGTTGTTCCAAATGTGCCCTATTCAACCTTCCATTCATCTAGAGGGTGGTGTTCTTTTCCTGTCTGCAAGTGAATTGTCACAAACTTGAATTTATATTGGCTTAAAGCTCACACTCTGAACTTTTTGAGGAGATCAAGCAGCAAACATTCTCAGTACTTAAGGACACTGAAGTATTTACACTCTCACACCCATGGCTGACAGCAAGCAGTACGTAGCCTGAAGTGTTAATAACATTCAAGTATTGACATTCTGTACTTACACTCTGTGACAAAGAAGTTGAGCATGGTCAGGACGACGGTGTGGCCACTGAACATGTAATCTCCACACGTATGTACTCCAGTCAGAGTCATTCCAAAGCCACTCCAAATTGCAAATGCCCGCTGGAGTTTTGCCCAGACGTTGCCATACAACTACAAGACAGTGACATTAACCTTTAGTAAGCTCCAACCCCACTGCCCAAACAGCATGTCCCTAAAGTGAGCTGCATGGCACCATGTGTGTTTAATACCATTTATCACATGGGGTGCTTTATTAAGTGCAGGCCAGCACATCTTGGGATTTTGTTGTGGCAGTGAGTCACATTAATAACTACAACTACTACTTGTACTCCTCCTAACTCTGATCAATACTGGCATTCAGAGCAAGTATTCTGCTGCCAGTGATTTACATACCGAGTCTGACACCTATTTTTTTAATATACTTGACCCTCCAAGGTGTAACTGTCAAATTTCCCATAGAATAGACTAGACTAGACTAGAATTAGGCTTGAACTGGATATAACTAAAAGTTAGGATTAAAGTCCCATGTTCCATGCAATATCCCTTATTACAAGGGGTGAAATAATGACAGTATGTGGGTTGGGGTTTGGTTTTTTCCCAAATCAGACATCCCACAAGGAAGCGATTACTCCCCTTTCAGCCTTCCTTTGTGACATGAGTACCTCAAGTGCACACTTGTGCTGTATTCTCTCTGGTTGACATTAAGCAGCGTTCTGAATACCCTTTCCCAAGTAACTACCTCCTCTCCCAAGTAGTAAGTGCTTCTAAGACCCCTAAGGATGCTTGCCTGCATAATGGTGATGGAATGAAGGAGGGAGAAACAACACTGGTCTCACAAACACACATGTAACACTACGGCCACAGCAATCTTAACTACATCTTAAATAAATTCTATGACCAAAAAGGAAACAAGAAAAAGACTTTCAAGCATTTCAAGCTTTTACCTTTCCAGTACACTGCAAGTGCTGTCCTGGCACAGAGAGTGAGGTAACAAACATTGTAATGCAACGTAGTAAGAATACTGTTCCCATGAGGCTGCACAACCTTCGCAGAAGTATGGATCTGGCAAAAGCACACAGAACTGATTGCAGGAATCCCAATATATTGTATTTTCAAAGCAGGAAGGTTATGATAAAAACATTTCTACACACCCCAACCTAATCCCATCAAGTCTCTTCATCACTAAAATGATTTCATTTAAAAAAAAACTAGTTCTGTAACTGTATGGTCCCAGGTGATGTGGTGAGACACTGCAGCAAGCTCACTGTCACCAAAAGGTTCAGCTCCACTCCTCTGCAGCTACACTTGTACTAGAGCTTCAGTATTCACACCTTCTGTTGGCCAACTGATGAAAACCAGCAAAATGGTAAAAATTAACTAAAAATGCAGACACACAGACAAAAGGGGCTTTCTCCCCTGCAGTGGCAGCAAGCCGCCGGGCTGGCTCAGGCATCCTGGGGAATTGCATTCTCATAGGGTCTTCTTATATACAAAATGGTACAGTATGACAGTATATACTGACAAGTCTCTGAAATACTTGTGTTCTGAAGGAATTTACATATAAATCTTGTAGAAGAAAGGAGTAATCTGAATGTGGTCTAAGAGTCACAAGTCACCACCCTTGATTGAATCCTCCCAAACCCACTTCAACACTGACACATTAGAAACTCACAAGGTTCCTAATTGAAAGTCTTAATCAGTTTCTCATTACAGTCTCTTCTCTGAAACCAAGGACCAGTTACTTTGAATCTTATATACCATGTTATGTACCTGTGCTTGTGAAGCAGAAGAACCAGCAGCCAAATGTAGCAAAGAATTACACCGCATACTTCAGTCATGGCAAAAGCCCATGGTATCCTAGGGACACTGGAAAAACAGGAGGGAAGCAAAACGTTCACTTACAACAGCTTCATTCTGCTTTCTAGTCTCAGTATTGAGAACAAAGGCATATCAAGTTCTAACCACAAAACCAACTTGCGTTCATCTGACGACAGCTTTAAAACGCAACCAAAAACTGTTGTTAGGTTGAAACAGAATTTGCATTCGGTTTTTATGACATTATCTCCTTCCTAATACCCTCATTTCAGCAGGCGTTTACACAGAATGCATGAAGTCAAAGAACATCTCTACCACGCTCTCTTAATTCACAGATGGGATTTAGTAACAAGGATGTGCTTCTCTGCCATTGTTTCCCAACAACCTTTTTCTTTCTGACACAGACTTGCATCACGCCAATTACGCTGCTTGTGCTTATGAAGAATGCCATGTCAACACAATTAATGAAAGGCTGCAAAGCCTAAAATGCTACACACTTGGAATGAAGCAGAAATGCCCAGAAAAGGATTAGGGAAAATAAAAATCATTTCCAAATTAGATTTCAGTCATAATCACCAGATGCAAACCTTTTAGCTTTGCTTGTCAAAAGACCTAAGGCTTCTGTGTGGTGTCAGTAATATTTTCCACTCTGCAATTTCACCAGAATATGGGATCAACAGATTTAAGGAGAGGCCACTCCCTGTACCTTTGTGTTCCCCCTGCTAGAGAGGGCTAGCAAGACACTACAAAGCTGGTGTTTAAGCAGCAATACCCTCGCATTGTTCTGTGAGGTGTTTCTGACCTCTCCCATCCTCCTGCCCTCTGAATACTGCAATGGTGCCTTGGGAACAAAATCCAGAAATGCCATAGCTCCCACTCTCTCTGCCCTCTTCCACTCTGCTGGATGTGGTCCATCCTTGCTGAGTTACAGCTAAATTGATGGGGCATTCTGCACACTCACTCAGGCTCCTACTGACTTCACGAAAACCATTAACAAAAATGGAAATTACTAGCAGGAGTAAGGAGATCAGAAAGACTGAACTCTTCAACTGTTTATCTTGTCTTCTGAAACTCTTTAGGCAATAAGTTCTCTATGGTGCAAGTGCACTTCCCCAAAGGGAGCATTTACCCTCTTATAAATCTGTAGTCAACCACCAGAATTTCACTTTGCTGACTGAGTAGAACAATGAATTTATTTTCCCCTGAGAAGACTACCTCTCTGCATCTAATAGCTGTACTTACAATCTTAGCAGAAGGGTTCACTACACTCCCAATGACTATTTTGCAGAGGCACCCTCAAGACCCCATGAAACTCTTGAGAAGAGACAGGAAAAAAAACACAGCCCATGCTTTAACCATCAAGTTCCTATTTTGTTTTGAAAGAAAACTTCTTACCTATCTAGAAATATGTCTGGCAGAGGTGGGTAAGTTTGCATGTCAGGTACTCGCTCGTGCACTATCACCATCACGAAGGACGTAAAGCCAAACACTATGAACACATACACACAGCTTAAAACCGTCTTCCAGTACTCTGGGTCCAGCCTCCGCGTGGAGTGTTTGTTCTTGCCATTGGCATATTGATACTGATCCCCATTCACATCAGGAATGGGTCCATCATAGTCCCGAGGTACCTCACCATTACAAAACCAGTCTGTGCCCTGCAGGGAACCAACGCTCGGGCACACAGTGCCAACGTGGCCATCGCTGCTGTATCCCAGCTCCTCCAGGACATCGACGTGCTGCTTCTGCAGTTTGCGTATGGATAACATCAGCCTTTTGATATCCCCCAGGATTTTGATTTCCAAAGGAGGGGATCGTAAGTCATACTCAGTAAGCGTCAGCAGTGTGATCCCATCCAGCCTGTGCCTGTTGCACAACACATCCACGTATTCACAGAAGCCTTCTTCCTTCAGCCACTTGGCCACGTTCTTGGTAGTCCAACGTCGGATGCAAAGCTGGTTATTGCCTGCCATCGTCCTTCTCTGTCCACCAATACAGTTGTCCTGTTATGCATTGGAGAAAGAGTTTAACAAAGATTACTAAGACGCAGTGTGCTTTGTGCTGTTTCAGATATATTAAAAGCCTTTGGCTAATGAAGTACGAGCCATCTGAAAAGACAGACATGTCACTCATTAGGTTACATAAACATGCTTTTAAAACACCATTTACTCAAGCAAAAATGAATTAAGATGATCTCACCCGTTCTTAAATAGAAATGTAAAGCTACCAAGAAGCAGAATATTCCCTAGATGTCTACTTTTACCATTTCCTTAAAAAAAAAAATAAATACATCTGTGTGTTAGTTACACTGGGTGAAAAACAAGGATTACTGTTTAAATACCAGCTTAATCATTAGTCTTTTCCACTGCTTGCACTTCATACACTAAGAAAGAAAGAAATTAGAGCCAGCAACCATGTAAAACTGAACTGAAGCTAAAATAATACATTACAGGTCCAATACACGATACTGTTGTAAAAAATCCACTGTAGCTTTGGTGGCATGACATTTTCTCCCCACTCCTCCCAAGCAAACTTAAGATCCTGCAATAATATTGACCTGAAGCATCTTAGTTCTAAGTTGACGGTGCAGACATCATGTTTCTGTCTTTCTTTGATCTCAGTAATTAAGAGAGATGTTTATCACATTGTGAATCCTTTAAAGTAGTCAGATTTCAACATAACATGACTGGAAATTAACCATTAGCTTTAATTCCAAAGCACCTTCAAAAGTGCTGTGGTAATGACATAATTACACACCAAAACCCAAAAAGATGTATTCTCTTCAGACAGCTTTCTCAGGAATTGCTCTCTTGCCTCCAGAACAATCCTTGCAGGAAGGCAAGACATCTCAGCAACATTTTTGTCTCATGGAGGTGACCAGTCACCAGAACAAGTGAGAACAACCAGCAAAAAAAAGAACTAACCACAGAATGTTATGTAGAATATATGAAGAAAAAAAGCTTGGAAAGGCTGCCAGTGATGCCAAAGTCATAGAAGGCTTGTCCAATATTTAAGAACCACAGCAAAACAGAATGGATTTGTGCATAATTTATACTTGGTGGTTTATGCAAAGCTACCATCTAGGAAACAGCTACAAACTCCAAGCTGTTCTGTACTCAAAAAACCAAGCTCATTAACTAGAAGCTCCAGTCATGCCACCAAATCTCAGGAAATGCAAGAGAGTAGCACTACTGACACACACACACACACCCCATTCAAGGTTTTCAGAATGAAAGCAAGCAATCAGCCTATTTAATCTATTATTCAGCTTCTGTCGATAAACAGGTTCTCAAACCCATCATGAGCATTCAACAGAGTTTTACATCTTTTTTCAGGGCCACCAAACCAGAAACTCTCCTCACTTCTCTTTTTAAAGAGGTACTGTATCTATTGTTAGAAGTAGCTCTTGTCTTAATTATTGGATGAATGTTTTTCTTCCATCTAATAGAACCACTCACTATTTTACTCTGTATCAGAGAAGATTGAACTTGTCCAACGAGGAAAAATGAGCACACAAATCAAAGCTGCCCTCGTAAAAGGATTTAGGCGGTGATATTTATGAAGATATTCTCTCTGGATTTGATTGTACATCAACAACACGTACTTACTGCATGGTTTTAATTTCTCAAACTCCACATCAAGTCAAGACGTAGATAACCTTTAATACCTCCATTTCAACAGTTGCCAAAGCACCCATAAACCACTACCAGAACCTATGCATTGACCCTTCCTCTTCATATTAAAGGGTATTTTCTTATTTCTATGCTATCTTACTGTATTTGAAAGCCTTGCTCAAAACAGCTATAACAACTTCTTTGTTGAACAAAAGAAATTACGACATGTAATTAATGATCAGTCAATTGACCTTGGTTTTGTACTAAATATTTGTGTCTTACTGTAGTAAACAAACAAACTTGAGTTGCTTATCTGGACTTCCAGCTTGCCTTACTCAGGAATACAGATGAAATACTAAAAACACAATAAATAAAAACCACAATGCTGAACACTTCAACCACCACAAGTTTTCTAGAAGCAGTGAATTTAGACTCACCAAAAATACACTTGACTTATTGATTTGTCTTCTAACCAAGCAACTTCTGAGGGTGATGGCAGGAAACTCTCCCTAACCTACAAGAACTACGTTCATTTGCCACGAGCCAAGTTGGCTAATACCAGCCTAGTGCTTCTTCAGCTGGCACTGTGGGAAGAAAAATCCACCCTTATCAAACACACAATAACACTACAAGGCTGAGCAAGCACACTCATCAAAGGTCAATACTGAACAGGCTGGGCCTGGGAAAAAAAGTCTACATTACCCTTAAGATGCACCTGACAGGACTTGTTCTTGGTTTTAAAAGCTGTCAAAGACATTTAATCAACAAAGAAAGCAAGAAAAGAAAGAAGCACTTGCACAAGAAACTAGTTTAAACCATTCCACACAGCTGGTTGCTAACTTTGTCTCAACAGCAACACTTGTGTTCAGTTTTCATGACAAGGTAATTTTCTTTCAACTGTCATCTCCTTCAGACTACTCCTTTAGAGCCATTTCTATAGTTTAAAGGGTAAGAAGCCCTTGCCCTCATAACCTTAGCAACTGCAATACAACAAAGACCTCTGTGCCCAACTGCCTCTGTTCAGCTTTGAATTTAAGAACAACTGCATCCCATTTCCAACATGACCAGTCTGCAACAAGCAGAGGAGACTAAGTCACCTGGATAACTGGACTTGTCTTCTGGCAGAAAACGGCACTAGGAACTACTTCACCTTCTTCATTACTGGTGTTATTGCTGAAACCAAACAACAGATAACATTAAATAATGACGGATAACGTACATGAGTAACGCAGAGCAAGCACAGACTTCAGCATCAGAGGGCAAAATACACTTCTTGCCTGACAGCAGCAATGTCTGCAGCTAGCCAGTTGATTACTTTCCTGCTACTGTGACTTTATACTTACTTAGTCAGCTCATCAGCAGTGTGTATCATGTGTCTTGTTTCCCTTTTTCCTCCCCCAGCCTTTCAGTTAACAGCAGGAACACAACTAAATTTGAACTTTGTGTACATAAGTTTCTTTTTAAAGCAAAAATGTTGCTTTCTGAGGCACAAACATTTCCCCAGTTTGGTTAGGGCACTGTGGGAAACGAGATGCTTCTGAGAGGCTGAGTATACCTTACCTGCTAGCACCACATTTTTCCAAGACGGACACATAAATACAGAAAATGAACCTCTCAAAATGATTATCCTCATTTCTGTGATGTTTTCCTCTACTGAATCACTGTCAGCCAAGCTCCTAGTTTTCTTAGGCATCCAGACTTGAGTCGGCATGTTGAGGTAAAAGTGCGGAAAGCTGGATATGATTACCACTACCCTAAACAAGGAAAAGTAGCGGTGATATCACGCTAACGTTAGGCTGCAATCTTGTTACAGAAAACAAACTCCATTACACCAGAATCATAGCTGAAGGGTTAATTAAGATCCTAGTTATGACCACAGCAGTTAGCAGACTGCTGACCGGATTTGTTTATTCCAGACAGCATGCAAAACTCCACCAGCACCACTACTGCTTCACCACCTGCCCTCAAGCCCCCCAGAGAGAGCCTGAAGCTCTCCTTGCTGACGTGCTGCTTGATTTTTAACTCAGCTAGGTTCAATTCTCACCCTCCTTGAGATGAATTTTAGCAAGGACACTGAAGAACTACCAAATCTCAAGTGATTTAACCTACATTTCTTTGTAGGAGGTTTCAGGATGAAGTCTGACTACAGGCAATTACAACTCGGCCCCTCCTTCGCTGGGTCCACTGGCCTGGGAGCATCACATCTCACACCACAGAGGAAAAGGGTTCCTGTACGGGGGCTGCTGGGTGGCATTGTGGACAAGACCCAGGTTTGAGGCCATAGCTCCCCGGTACAAAAGAAGCCACACACAGAAACGCGTGCTGAGGCAGCAATAACGCGGCCACTGTCACATACCAACTTAGTAACACTGTGCTGGAAACAGAACATACAGTGCTGCCTCTCACACATCACAAGTCTCAGATACTCTGCGGACTTGCATCGGAAGCTTGTCACTTGTTCTTCCTGAAAACTCTAAATCCTTCAGTGATCGTTTAAAGCAAATAGTACCAAAGGTTTCCTTACCTCCTAAATGCCACCACAGAGTACAGTATCTTGTCAACAACAGGGGGAAAAGAACACTTGGCAAAAACAATACATGACTTTTTAAAGGGTTTTCTTCATAGTCGGCATGCTGCACAGAAAACTGATCAAACACATCACAATGCCCACCATGACACCAAAAAACTGGGTAAGTATTTCCCTGAAGCAACTATAATTTCAGATGCAGAAATATTCCTGCAGAGCTTGTACTCAGTTTTACATAGTCACTTGGCTATCAGGATTGTTTCATAAACATTTAATAAGTGAGCTTATCAGCAGCATCTTAACTGTACCCAAAGGCCTTAGTGTTACTTATGAAGGTAAGCAATGAAACCACATAAAGTCACTTGTTTATTTCACATCATAGGTTTTAGACTATCAAGGAAGATGGGCTTTTCCAGACACAGCAAGTGCTGCGTAGTGGAAAACACCAAACTGATATTGTAAATATACGAGCTCCATACACTTCAAAGACTTTCTGCTGGGATGCCTCCACGCAAAACTGACAGCAGCTTCTACAGAAAGTCCTGAAGGCTCGAGGTATTTGTCTTAAGAGCCACCGAGTGCCGCTACGTATTGCAGCACGACGAACAGAATACATCCCACTCCCTGACCTGCACACCTCCTTAAACCAAAGGGGCTGTACTACACTCAAGGGAACACTAAAAGCAGCTCAACTCCTGATCTACTAACTACCTAACAACAGGGTTTTTCCTCCTACCACCATAATTCAAGGCACACACAAGTGACTTTTAAACAACTCATCGAGTACTCCACCACGCGTCTCCGGTCGCAATTCAGACTATTTCGTTAATATTTGTACAAGATCTTGAAGACTTCACGTGGTAAATGTCAAGTGGCGAGTACTTTTTTTCCCCCCTCACACTTCAAGGAATCTCTGAACAGAATGTTTGCTGCTCTTGATCTTTACACAGCTTAGCAGTAAAACAATTCAAGTTTCCTTTTCTCCTCTTATTTCTTTCTTTTCCTCTCACATCCCCAACTTAGGATGGAAACAGGGGAAGACATGAACAAATTCTCCAATCAAATTAATACCAAAACAGTACCTGAAGTGAAACTATGTCTGTTCTTACTCTGGACAATCATTTAAAACCTTATCTTTCTGGTCTAGTGAGAATCTAGGAGCCTTCCTCATTTCAGATGTGTTAAAGGGTTTTAATTTCATATTTATTTTAAAAGTTGTGGGATTAGCAAATAAGCATTTATAACGTAACAAGGTTTACGGATCACAACCGGATTAGGGGGCTGCAAAACTGAGCTCTGTACAAAGAAAAGTGATAGCATGAATCCTGAAAGATACCAACACCTTGGCCAAGCTGCATTTTTAACTATATACTATCAAAACCATCCCCCCACCAGCTAGCAAAAAGAAGATCACATAGAATAGCAAACGAGACAACTTAAAATTACGATTCTTTACTAATCCACAGAATGTTTCCTTCACACCTAAGTAGCACTTTCACCACAGAGACTTAGGAAGCTTCCCAAAGAATTTCCCTCTGCCGAGTTTAAAAAAATCACTTTGCCCCAACCCCACGAGCTGAATTCCACTTTTTGTTTTTTTTAATACCATGGGAAGCAAAAGCAGAAACAAGACCACAGGCGTTTCCTTACCTCTGACAACCAGCAAGAGGCATCCCCTAACAATGATACGGGGGCACTTAAATGCCTGAAGTGTCTTGCTGAGCTCTCGCCACTCCAGAGCACAGCACGATCAGCTGCTCTGAGGAGGTGGCACGGACACTGTGTCCAGCTGCAGGAGGGAACTCTGTGGGGGATGGAGCAGAAGTGGAATCACCCATCAAGTCACCTCACAACCGCAGAATGTGGGTCGGGTTCTTACACAACTCATTTGTCAAACCGAAGCCTCCAACACAAACCCACCAGATCTCCAGTCACAAACCTGCAAACCTACGAAGGGTCAAACTGTCTCACGTCTGCCTCTCCTTTGCTTAACTTTAAAAAAAAACCCCACAAAACTAGCCTTTTGAAGCACTGCGTTTAACAAACAGCCATTTGTTAGCAACACCGTAGAGCTGACAGATCAGCGGGGGAGCAGCTCCAGCTGAGCTTCCACTTTGCAAACCCACCACCAGCCCTTTCCCACGCTGCCTCGTGAAATTGCCAAACCCTACGCTCCCAAGCGCTTTTTCCTTTTCAACTCACAGCCAAACGCTTCCAACCCCGAAAACCCCTCCCCCGGTTTGTTTTTATTTACCCCGACGGCAAGGAGTGTTAAGAGTTATCTCTTTCGTCCCGGTGCGTGCCTGTTTGGATCCTTAAGGCTGGCACAAAGCGCGAGCGCTCAGCATCGCGGACAGAACACCATTTGTCTCCTGCGCAGGAAATGAGAATGAGACAAACCCTCCCTCTTTCCCCCAGCTGTGCTGCAACAGTCAAAAACGAAATCACAGCTTTTACCTTAGAGACCCCGGCGACCCGTCCATCACCGCATCATCCCCGCCTCACCTGCAGCGTTAAGCAGCCGCAGCGCAGCGCTCAGCCCCGCGGCGGCGGCGGCGGCGGCTCCCGCGCCTCCTCCCTCCCTCCCTCCCTCCCTCTCTCTGTCCAGCGGTGGCGGCGGCTGCCACCGCCACCGCCCCATCACCCGCCCGGAAGCGGCAGCGCTTCAGCGGGGCAGCGGAAGGGGCGGCCGCAGCGCGGCTGACGTTGCCTCACGGGCGCTGTTGGTAGCCCTTCGATAGCGTGTTTCGTTGAGTGGGGGATGTGTCAACGTGGCAATCACACAACGGTGGGGGGACATGTAGAGCTCAGGGGGCACGGGAGTGTGTCTGTGTGGGGTCTGGAAAGCTCCTGAGAAGGAGCCTCCAACAGCAGCCTGCTCCCTCACCTCAGCACTAAAAGAGTTTCTCCTCATGAGGTCTCATCTGGAGTCCTGTGTCCAGTTCTGGGCTTCCTCAGCTCAAAAGGGATGAGGAACTGCTGGGGAGAGGCCAGAGATGCTGAGGGCGCTGGAGCATCTTCCTTATGATCTGC
>WBNH01001174.1:128776-195898 GCA_013401255.1 Urocolius indicus | reverse complement strand
GAACACAAAAAGTTCCCTTTAAACACGAGGAAAAACTCTTTCGCTATGAGGATGACAAAGCACTGGCCCAGGCTGCCCAGGGGTGGTGTGGAGGCTTCTGTTCTGGAGAGCTTCAAAACCCACCTGGATGTGTTCCTGTGGGAAATGATCTTTGGCATGGGGATTGGATTAGATGATCTCCACAGGTCCCTTCCAACCTCAGCTATTCTGGGATTCACGTTCAAGTGGTACTTCCAGCTTGTCCTCATTACCCCGTGTGCTATCAGTGGCCACCACAGGAAAAAAGTCCACCCAGTCCTCTTGACAAAGACATGAAAAAAGTCATTATCCCCACAGAGCAGGGCTGAAGGGAGGAGCAGGGCTATCTCGCTTTTCTAACTGATGAGCACACGTGTTTAACATGCTTAAACCAGGCAAAGGGTATAAAACTGTACTCCTAGAAGACACTACAGTATATTTTTTTCCCCAGGATGATCATTCTGTCCAACATTGGGAAGTACCTTCGTATGGCCTGGATGTGAGAGACAGAGGTTTCCAACCACACTAAATGGGAATTTTTCATTGATTTTTTTTACGAGACCTGAATAAACACACAGAGTGATCATGACGATTAGAAAACCCACTAGTACCCCCATCCTTCATTTGAAGGTGTATATTGGGGCAAAACAGCAGAGAAACCCCTCATCCTGTCAGTTTTCGTAGCAATCAGTCATTACAAAACATTTCTCCTGGGATGCACCATTTTTGCCTGTGGAAAAAAAGAATAAGACTGACACGTGTCCACCAATACTTGGTCATTTATCCAAGGTGATCCAAAGCACAGCTGTGACCAGCACAAATGACTTACAAAAGCTTCACCAAGGCACTGTAAATTCAAGAGCTCTGTAACCTATGGATACTACAAGCAGAGAGGCTAGAAGAAGACAGATGAATTAGAAATGAAGTTATTTTGTGTACCAGCTGACTGTGGCAGCAGCCAGCCCTTTGCAGCAGCATAATGCAGTCCAAAGAACATTCAAGATTTGCCTTGTTGATGATGTAATTACTGTGAAGTCCAAAGCAAGTCCAAGCTGTAGCTTCAGTTGAAGCAAAATGCAGCTCCATTAAGTTAATGACACTTTCTGGAGAATTTGGCTTTGGATTCTTTCTTCCAAGTGAATACTAAAAAGGGATCTTCTGCAATGCTTATATGCTGCTGGAGTCAAACAAGGAGGTTCTGCATCTCAAAATGCTTCAAAGCCACATCGAGTTGTCATCAAGCAATTTAATGGAAATGCCCACGGTTGTGCAATCTCGCTTGTCATGGGCTTCACACATTTTAAACAGCTCAAATGCTGGATATTGGGAACAAAAACAAGCTGTAAGGACTTTTGCTCACTGCCACAGCCATGATTCTGGTTCCAAGCTGCTTATCTCTTAGCAGTCTGTTCCATCCTGCTTTGTTTTTTTACAGCCTGTGATGTGCAGTTTCCCAAACGAAGTGCTGAGGTTGGAAGGGACAGTTCCACTTTCTTTGCCAGTTTAGCAGCCTCTGCAAACAATGTAGGAATTAAGTGCCATTTCAGTCCCTGCAGTGTTCTCCCCCTTTCCCGTTACATGCACTAGATGAAAAACGGGCAAGTCTGGATTCGTCAGTGACAAACTGTAGATCACATACATCTGAGCCTGAAGAAAAACCCACCACCCAAACCTTGTCTTCCTGATAATAATGGACATGTCAATAAAACTGGTTGAAAGTTGAGGTAAGCCTACTTACTTCAGATCCCCATGTTCATATTCAGAATAACTAGCAGTTATCTGACAAGGAAAACAAAACTATGGGACAGCGAGGCAATGTCATTAAACAAGGGTTTGTGTTTCTCTGCTATGTGCTGCATTTGAAAAGAAAACAGAAATTAAAACTTGCTGCGAAAAAAGAACTATCAGGCTACAGAGCTGTCTTGTCACACAACAGGCCTTCAGTGTCAGTGTCCTGAGTACAGGCCTGGAGCTCACAGGCCTTTGGGGGTCTCATGCTCAGCCTTTTCATAGGAGGTGCCAGAAAAGTGCTGCTTTGTTCAGACTGTTATGGCTCTGGTGTGTCCTTTTTTTTTAACACAAAGATGCACTGCATTCCACCAGCTCACCAAACTGCAGGAAGGAAGCAAAACTGAAAGCAGAAGTTTCCTTCTCCTCTTTCCCTACATTGTTTAGAGCAAGACCAGCAATCCACCTTGCCAAATTCAGTCTCCAAATGTTAGAAGTTCAGGCTGGAAATTGAGCTGTAATTCTATATACACGTGAACCCAGGGCCATCTGAAGTTCACGGGCCCTAAGGCACATTACAGCAGCACTGGATTTCCATGCAGTCAACCTCTGGCCAAGAGTCCAGCTGCAGTAAAAGGAGAGAGCCCTGTGGACGGGGCCGAGGAGGCTGCTGGGCTGGTTTGCACCAGCCATTTGGCAACCTCAGCACTGGACAAAGCCTCAGTGGTTGGTTGCTATCTGAAGTTACCACTGCTAATGGCATTCTGCTGCTCTGCCTTGTTTCATCACCCAACAAGTATTTTTAAAATAGCTTGCACAGGAAGAAAAGTGATAAAGAGCACAATGTAAAACTTGTAACTCGCAGATGAAAGTAGATGTGTAATAGTTGCTTAGCCACTGCGTTTCAAAGCTGAAAAGTACTTCTCCATGCTAGCATTTGATGTTCTTTAGAAGGGTGAATTATCTAAATAATTTGTGCTTTATTTAACAGAAATGTCCAAGAAACCTCATTCCGTCACTTTGAGTTACGTCACCTCGTGCCTTGTGACATGAAGGCATTGATTGAAGTTTGACAGGCAGTGCCAATGCTGACATGTCAGTCAGAATTTATGACAAATTAGATGATACAGATCTTTTTAAAACTACTGTGAATTGCCAAGAAAGAAAGAAAAGCCCACAAGTCTTTCAAATGTGTAATTACACTGGGAGCATCTCTAGTTTGAAAACAATTTATTCAATCCACGTAGTTACATTGATTCAATGTTCGGGCTGACACAATAAAGGAAAGGACATTCCCAACTAGCTCCACTTACAGTATGTTATATAGCAAAGGAAAATGAGGTGTCTTAATGTAATGTGAGGTTGTCTTTGTCTGAGACACTCTGTCATTAATACTGTTTAGCATTTAATAACTTAAAGTCATCTATCTCAAGTAAATCTCAAGACCTTACACAGGAAAGAAAGGCCCCAGCTGAAAAGAGAATGAGTGGCTTATGAAAATCCTCTTCCAGCAAAGAATACAGTGTGGCAAGGGTGGATCTTTCATTAATTGATCTAAATAATACTTTTGGCTTTTCCTGGGTTTTGAGCTGGGTCTTATTTTGGTAATCTCGTTTTTGTACCGACCAGGTCCTGCCTTACAATGTCCTTGTAATCTCTGTGCTTCAGTTGGAGCACACTTTACATGAGTCACGTGTGAACTGTCAAGCAGCTAGTTTATCTTCAAAATTCTTATGCCCATAATGGAAGAAAAAGAGACCGAATGCCTAAGAGTTAATCAAATTAGTGACATAATCCTTTTTCAAGGCAGAAAATGAGCGGGAGGGGCGGTGGTGGAATAAGGAAAAAGAGTAAACTCCACATGCTAATCAGACAAAGTTCAGGTAGTGCTTCTTCAATAGCTAAGCATCCCAAAAATCACATCCTGAAAACAACCTGCTGAGTGAAATGATTAGATCTTCTGCAGTTGGAGATGTCTGTATCTATAGAATCATCACTAACTGAACTTCCATGCTGTAATGCTTTCACTGTAAAAGCTTTCTTCCTTCAGGATATGTGAAAGGAGTTTGATTTTGGAACAGTTTTCACTGGAGAGATCAAAGGCGTGCCAGGTATTTTTCCTTAGGAGAGCCTCCATGAACACGTGGTTGTTGAACACTGCACATGCTCCTGGTATCGCCATGCTGTGTGCCACTGGAGCACTCCGTGCCAGTTTACACATTGCCATTATTAGTCAGGGAATGTTTGATTTAGATGATTGCACCACCTACAAAGTAATCACAAAGGCATAGGCCAATTAGAGGGATGTCTGCTGTTGGGTGTTCCGAAATTAATCCTGCAGCAGCTTCACCTGAAAGAGCAGCTATTTTCAGATCATATATAATCATACATAGATGTTTGGCTTAGAGCTGCTCACCATTCCAATAGTCAGAAGAATGTCCAGATTCTTGGAATCTCAGAAAGTCCCTACAGCACAGAAAGCTCATTTTGCCTCTACTCAGTGTGAACACATGTTTTACACCCACCCTTGGCAGCTTTCAGAGAGCCAAGAAAGAAGCAGAGCTGTAGAGAACCAGATCTACCTTGACTAAAGATTATACCTGGAAGGAGACTCCTGACAAAGCTGAGTCCATAGGGGTTTTATTTTTAGCATTTGCATTCAGGCTACTTTTATCCAAATTAAAATAAACCAAACCTTCACCAAGTCAGAGAATCGTGGCCTTTACGTTTCAAAGACAACTCCTGTCAAAAACATTCAGGAACACAGCTTTACCAAAGCCATAGCTGCAGAGTGATAAAGGTTTAGAAGTTGCTAGGTGTGGAGGGGCAGGGTTTGGAGGCAGATGGCCCTATGCTATACAAGTGTTGGAGTCACACAGGGTTTGGAGATGGTTCTCCTGAAGTTCATGTTTTTCTGCTCATCAGCTCTCATGCCGTGGGTGAACTCTGATTCTTAGTGCATTTGGGGTGGAGGACAGTAAGTTTTACAGCTTGTAAATGGACAGACTTAACCATGTGCCACCTTTCTGACCAAACTTAATTGGCAATAAATGGGCTGGGCTTACATTTAAAGAAAATGTGGGTAAAGCCTCACCTTGAGCCTCCACCCAGAAGCCTGAGAAAAGTCAACTAAATTAAACAACTTCACCTGTGCGTTCACGAGCACCAATCAACCAGTTTAAAAAACACTGCTTCACCAAAGGGAAAACAAAACAGAAAAATGGGGTGGCAGATTAAGGACTTACATATATAGTTCTTGATGTATAAGCAGCTTCACTGTCCTCTCCTCTGCTGGATCTGGTCAGCTGGTTGCCTCCCTGATGGCAGAGCCTGACTGACTGCCTGCCCCACTGGCCCCTTGAGATAAGCACTGCACTGCTCTTCCTTGTAGTTTCTCTTAGTTTACCTTTTAGGCCAGAACATTTTTCACAGTGAGAACTAACAGTCTGTTTGTTTGCAGGAGGCTCTGAAACAGTCTCTCAATCGATAGAATTTTAACAATTTTCTGCTTTACAAGACACCCTAAACAAAATCACCTTTTCTTCTCTCGTGTAACTTTTCCTCTCCAATGCTGGAAACCATTGCCTTGTATTGGGGTGATCTCTCACCCAGGACACTCTTGAGCAGAATTAATTAGCCTAGACTTTAATACCTGGTTTTAAAGATCTCTCTGTGGTATGTGACTTCATGAAATAAAACAAACTCTCTCTCCATCACATCAATGCATATGGAGTAAAGGTGAGTCAGTCCTGACCAGGGGTTGTTCCCATCCATTGCCCTTCTTCTACAGGGGATAATATCAGCAGCAAGCTTCTCCTCTTAGGTCACCCACTCTTCTGGACTGCTTTGGTAGAGGAACCATAACTCTGCTGTACTTGAAAGGGCCTACTATTATTACAATTTGCTATGATGAGTCTCCAACCTGTGGCTCACCAGACTTTCCTATATAAACTAACTCAGTGGCTTACAAGTTTTGCCTCACAACTATTATACTCGTTCTTTGTTCTCTTTTCAACATATGTATTAACACAGTGGTGAAAGAAGCGACTGCAATGGGAAAGAATAAATGTGTAACGTATGGTTAAGCTCAGATAGTTTTACTTGGTGAAAACTAGTAGCTTCAAGAAATAGGGGATAGGCAAGATGTCATCATCCACTGGGTGCATTCCTGACCCTTTGCAGCTGTGTTTTGAAGCACCTCAAAATACATAAGAGGTAGTTGCTACTGGGAGAGAGTTGCTGTTCTTGTTCTGGACAGGTTTCTACTTATCAGACCTTTAATTGCTTGTGATGAATATCCAGGTCTTGCCATCTGCTGCTGCTCTGAGGACACTGCTGAGGAGAGTCACAGCCACATTTTGGGGGGCATCCCGTGGGCAGGGGGCTGCTGCCTCAGCACAGCTCTGGGGATGAGCTCCAGGGAGCAGACTGGAACCAGTAATGACCCAGTAATGCCTGGCTGTGTGCACGCTTCTGTTTCAACTGTCTGTGCCTGTCAGGGTAACACACAGCAAGTGGCCAGCTCTGGGGAGACAGCTCGGGGGCTGCCGTAGCGCGAGCTGCTGCCTGGCACCTGCCCCAGCCCATCTCCAGTCTCCCCCCCGTGACCTGGCAGCACAGCACATGCTTCCGGCCAGTGGAGCAGGGGCTCTGCCTGGCTCTGGGCATGTCTGGGGGGGAGGCGCTGGAACCCGAAGGTGCTGGGGCATGCCAGGGGGAAGTCCCTTCCCTTAAAGAAATCGAGCAGCTCCTCAACACCGGCAGGCCCTCATGCAACCATGTGGATGAAGTGTGGCCTAATCTCTTCTTGGGAGACCTGTAAGTACAGCTTTGCAGCCACACCTCTGTTCCTGTGCCTCGTGTATGGCTTTAGACAGCTCATAGTTTTGCTCATTGCAAAGCTCTGCAGATAGCAGGGTTTCCCAGGTAAGAGTGTGACTAAGCTGGGATGTGCTTCTCTGAGCAAGTGAGCCCTTGGAAGCAAGGCACAGGCTGAAGCAAACGGCTCGGGAGGGGCAGTCACCAGCGCTTCTGCTCTGTGAATATGTTTGCACTCATCTCCATTGCTTTGGCTGTGTCTTTTCCCCAGAGTAACAGCTCACAACAGATTTATTCTGTGGAAGATGGGTGTGACCCACGTGTTAAACGCTGCCCACGGCACCGTGTACAGCCACGGAGGCCAGGACTTCTACGGAGCGACCATCGATTATTACGGTGTCCCAGCCCATGACCTGCCGAGCTTTGACATAAGCCAGTTCTTTTTCTCTGCAGCACAGTTCATCCACAACGCCCTGAGCACGTCAGGAGGTACGAAATTACTGTTGGTGGCATTTTAATGAGAGTTGGCAGCCCCCTGTAACTGGGCAGCTCCAGGAGATCAGTGGTGGACAAGTCACTACACGGAGTCTTGGCAGCTGCTGGTCACCTGGTGGGTGCAGGAGGAGGGAGTGTTGGGTCCATGGGTGTAGCTCTAACTAGGTCCCAAAAAGTTGCTGTGAGAAAAGGGATGAACAGTGCAGGAGAGAGACTAAGGCAGAGAGAAAACTATCCGGAGGGAAAGGCTGATTCAAAAAGGGAGAAGCAAAACCATACATTTAAAATGGGCTCCCTCTTTTGACACCCTCTCATGGCAACTGTATTTGTTAGAACAAATGACTGAAGAGACAAGAGCCCTGATTTCTACAGCCACCAACTGCCTGACGAGGCCCATAGATTGCAGATGAGCTTCCTGCATGAACAGGGCCTGCAGGGCTGTGCCCCCAAGGAGAAGGTTTACAAGAAGAAGGTTTGCACAAGAGACTGAGCTTGTCAATAAAATACTAATTAACGTGTATTATTAAAAGACTATTTCTTAGCGTGAGTAAACTGGTGTTAATGGAGCTGTCTCAGCCTGTGTGTCACAACTTCTGCCTTCAAAACAGAATTACAGTTGCAGCAAACTGCCTTATGATGCACTGGTACTAGGCCAGTCATTTTTCTTGGTGGCTAATGCATTAGTGCCATCCTTTCAGGGCAGATTTTAGCATTCTTCTTCACCTAGGTAAGCCCCTTTGAAATCAGCGGGTCTGATTCTCCTCTTGCTCACAACAGAACAACTTCATTGCCTCAAAAGTGTTTTACTTGATTTACCAGCGTTCCTGAGATCATGTTGGGATCTCACAGCACTTCTCATACAAATCAGTGTCACAATTGCAAATTAGACTTGATGTGACCCATCAGAAGAGTAAGAAATACATCATGTTTGCAAGACCAAACGTCCTGTTCCTCTGAGCAAGCTGGAGAAGGCAGAAGAGCCTTCCCTTTAAATGAACCTCCATCCACTGTACTGTTTCTCTCTTATGGCTATAACCTATTGTTGATTATTATTATTTCTTTTCAACCAGCTAGAATTTTGGTGCACTGTGCAGTTGGAGTAAGCAGGTCAGCTGCCCTAGTCCTAGCATATCTCATGATAAATCACCACCTCCCGCTGGTTGAAGCCATCAAAACAGTGAAAGAACGTCGATGGATTTGGCCCAATCGCGGCTTTCTGAAACACCTGCGAAATCTGGATGTCCAGCTCCGGCAAAAGAAGGATTGCTGAAAGGACAAACCCCTTGCTTTCCCTTTCTGGGTTTCAGCCCTCAGAGCCAATGTGCACGTACAGCTCCCTCTGAGCAACACGTGCTGGGAAAACGAGGGGAATGACGCACCAGAGAAAAAAGCCAACAGAACTGGAAAGGGTTGAGTTGAGTTCCTCTGAGCCCAGGAGAGCCAATAGCAGCACCAGCAGCACTGTGGGCTGCAGAGCTGCTGGGCCTGCTGTGGTGCTACCAAACTGGAAGGCTTGGGATGGACCCAGTGTGTTCCTGCTTTGTACTAATGGCAGAGGCAGATGCAGTGCTTGCTTCCAGCTGGACGGTGTGTTTGAGCCTCCTTCACTTGGGAGTGTAACGTAGCTGACTTCGGTTGGGATACTGTTTTCATGTGTGTGCTCTCATAAGAAAAGTCCTTTGTGTGCCAGGCCTGGTGATGTGTTGAGGGCAATTTCTTAAGAGCCTGCTTAAGAAGTGCTTCAGAGCAATGCTACAGAAACCATTCACTGCACTGCTAAATGTTGCAGCGCTACAGAAGGCTGGGACAGCCTGAAAACCCACATACCAGCGCAATAAACTTTTGTGCAGCTCTCTCTGCAGCCTCTGGGTCAGCAAACCCAAAAACCTTTGCTCGTGTAAATTTGTTTTCAGTGAGATAATGTATGTTATGTACTGTATTGAGGGGGGTTGGACTAGATGATCTCTAAAGGTCCTTTCCAACCCCTACCGTTCTATGATTCTATGATTTAAAAAGTATCAGGTCTTCAAAGCTTTCTGTAAGCTTTACCTCATCAGTTCACCCTCCCTCAAAATAACCCTGAATCAGTTGTGTGTAATTGGCATTGGATCACCCCTGGTTAGGTAGGAGCTTAGATAGCTCACATTGATGGCCAGACTTAATTGATAGAAATGAGTTTGAAGCTGTTTTGAGGATGTCACCTTTCCCGTCGCCAGTTAATCGCTGCTTAAACCGATGTGATTCTTAATGCAGAAGCAGCGTTTGAAATTCATGCTGCCACTCTGCCTGAAAATGAGCTTGTTGCCTTGTGGTGAACCGTGAAGCCATAATCAAATCTATTTTTTGCCCTTTGCTACTGGTTTGATTTATTGATTAGCTGACCTTATAAACCAGATTAAGTAAATACATTTCTGCTTGTCTGTTTGCATTTGAGGCATCAGTTCTGATCGTTTTCCTCTCTGCTGGCAGAGATTTGCAAGGTTAGTAAGAGACTTAAATAGTGGTGACTTGTGAGCTGAACCTCCTCCTTCCCAGACCCCTTACCCTCCTTAATTCTTGGAGAGGTTATGGCACGAATGCCTCATGCTAGTGGGAATGTAGAAGTGCCTCCCTATTTCAGTGTAACAAATGCTTTGCAAAATAAGCATCTTTAAGATCCTTTCACAGGTCTATCTGACTGTTCAGCTTTTCCTAGGTCTTAAACAAAGAGCTCGACTGATGAGAGAAAGACAAGACATTGTAGTGGAAAAAGATCACATAGAATATCATCTTTCAAGCCCAATAGAGCTAGGACAATCTTTATACCTCACAAAGCAGCAGAGTGGTGGAGGAGGAGCTGAGTTTGCTTTGAATTTCTCCAGTAGAGTTAATAGGGATTTATATGAGTCAATATTTCATTATAAATTACAATTCATTCACATTTGCAGTAGATTTTAGTCTGGAAACCTTTTGAAGACATGGCATTGAAAAATCTGAAATTCATGTGAGAGAAATAATGCACCTTAATGGCTTTAGGCTGGGCAAAATTAGACACATGTGAGCAAGATTAATGGGAGCTCCCATCAGGATAATGCTTTGCATGGCCCTGAACATCTGTCCCACAAAGCCACAGCTGTGAAAGCTGCTCCTGCTGTAAATTAGTACCTGCTCTAGGATATACTCTGCATATCCTGGGAGAGTGGTGTTTCACCAGGGGCAGGGAAGAGTACAGAGGGAAGCTGAGTCAGGACGGCATCCATGCCACGGTAGTGATCTTGTACAGCAAGACTTACTTACCCCAGTGGAGGGAATTAATTACTTTGAAACTCTTTTCAAGGGCACTGGCAAATCACAGAAGTGTTTTTAATCTGTGGAGTTGGCATTGCCTATATTTCCTGCCTGCCTGCTTGCCTTGCTCCCTTCCTTATACACAGCTTAACTGTGGCTCCAGGTCTGCTCAGTCAAAACGATTCCAGCCAACATGAGCAAAAGCAGTAGATTAGTCCTGTAACTGCTGATAACAGAAAACACTGTCTGCTGTCATCTGCTAGGAGGAAGAGAGACCTTTCTCACCAGTCCCTTACACCACCCATAGTTCAGGTCATGACGTGGCATGACGATACTTCACTGTTATCCACTATCACCAGGAACACTTGTGTTTTCAAATACTGGTTTGGCAAGTTGGACTAAGGGACAAAAGCAAAGGAAAAATACTGCCTCACCACAAAGTGACACTTCATTCAGGCACATCTGCCAATAGGTTCTACACAACTCAGCAGACTAAAGGCACTGAACGTTAACTCTTAACTGAGGGAGTGCTCCATTTCAAAAGACAATTTAAGAACCTAAAGGTAAGGTGGATACCTGCTGAGCTGGCTGGTGCTTGCTTATACCCTCCCTAGACACCACAGGAAATGTCAGTCCTGGGCATCCAGCCTGACCGGGAGCTGGTTACCTTCCATCTCATCTGAAACAAAGAGGCACACAGGCTTTCCTGCCACAGCTTTGCTTTATATCATGAGCTCTTTCTTAAATCTGTTCTTAATTCTTTTATCCTTTCTCAACTCCTTGTTTGCTGGAGAATACATCTGACAGAGTCCACAGCAGAGTGAGTGCAAGGAGTTCAGGAGTGAGCTCCTCCTGTAGTAAAGGACTAGGCCAGAAAGAACAGTTAGACTTCTGAAGAGCACCTGAAAACCAATTTTTTCATCTAGATCCAATTCCTGAGCCACCTTACCAAGTGAGTCTTGAGCACTAGCGTCATCTCAGCAAGGGCTGCGAGTGCGTCTGTGAGCAGAGAGCGCAGTGAAAGAGACTGTCCCAGCTACAGCCATGCCAGACTGAAACCTGCTTAAAGTGATCCCAAAATCACAGTGTCATCTGAAGGGAACCTTGTAAAAATCCAGTGGAAACTTCTATTTGTGTTATTTTCCAGTACTGGAGGCATCAGATGAAGTCAGCAGATGCCAGGTCTGAAACAAGATGGGAGGGTTTAGGTGAGCTGTGTAACACCTTGCCACAGGATGCTGCAGAGGACAAAAGCTTATAAGCATTTGAGGGGGTCACTGGAAAAGTTCTTGGAATGTGAATCCATTTAAGGTTGACAAATACTTAGAAACTCCATCCAGATCTGGAAGCTCATGAGCTGCAGCTGGCTGGAAGCTGGGAGAGCCTTAGAAAATAGCAGAATCCACACTTGTGCGTTCTTATTTTCTGCAGGTATCCACTTACAGCCACAGTCAGGTGCAGGAGAGTGGGCTCATGGACCTTTGGTAAGGCCCAGGACAGCTGCTCTCACGGTCCTTATTTTGTACTCATCTCTAAGATGAGCTGTCCCCTCTTTCCTGGTAGCTTATTATTAGACCTGGGTCACATGAGGCATTCGGGACTGTCTCAGTTGCATTGACCAACATTTCTCTCCCAGGGAAAGCTCTGTGCTGGCAGGCCCAGACATCCAGCCTACAGGGGGAGGAGAACAACATTTTCGTTTGCCTAAGATTCACTTCCTGCAGAACTGTCATTTTTGTGGCTGTTCCCCATTCCATCAGGGATGTGGCTAATCCAGGGAGGCGTCGAGGCCCGTGCTGTATTTAGAGACAGCCACCTGCTTGGGAACATCAAGCAGCAGCAAAGAGCACACATCAGCAAAACAACTCCCCTGGGCATTCTGCAGCAGTGGCAACTAGCCAGCTCCCCCTGCTTGAATCTATGTGTGGCCACCAAAAGGGCCTGAAGATGGTCCAACCCCAGCAGCCAAGGAATGCTCCGAGCCCTCCCTCTGCCCAGGAACAGCTGCAAGGTGGAATTAAATCCCATGGGTGAAGAAGAGAGGCCTCATCTCTATATAGGTGTTATTTGAGGCTGAGCTGTTCTGAAGGGCTGGGGAATACAGTGCTCGTTAACATATGCTATCCAATTACTTTAGTTAGTTAGTGTTTAACTTCATTGCTTTAAAATAGGCTTAAGATTAGCACAGAGGAAAGCAAAAGGGCTGTGCATTAATGAAGAACCTACACAACAGAAGGAAATTAATTAAATCTGCAGTTGAAATTTCTGACACTCCCTCCCCCTCCAAAAAAAAGAGGATATTCTGAATGACAGCAGACTTGGCTGTTTATTTCTGGGACTTGTGTGGATGGTTGTTTCACTTTGGAGCATGAAGAAACCACGCAGTCATCTGCACTCAGCAGGCCTAGTGCCCAGTGTTAATGCCCAAACAAGTTCTTTCCACCATCAGCATGTTGCAAACTTGCTAAAATGTCTGGAAATTACAATAATCCCTAAATGAGAAAAGCAGGAGGAATGCTCCTTTGGCTATTTGCCCACTGCTTACAGCTAAAAGCTGGCATTCTTTTAGCTCTGAAAAAGTAGAACAATGAGCTAGATGACATTGGGGAAATAATCTGTGTTCACAAAACTTGGGTTGGTAACAAACTTAGGTTACAAATCGCAGCCTGCATCCTAATCCCATCCCACGTGTCATGGGGAGCGTGATTACAGATGAGCCCCACACAAGGTGAGGCTGGTGGGTACTCAGGAAGCCAGCACAAAATGCAGTACTCAACTGAACTTCTGCCTTGGTGATGAGAGTGGGAAGCCAGCCTTTGCCTTTCAAGTTAACCCTTATCACTCTCTGCAGAAATGAACTTTTTTTACTTCATTAGAAGCATTTGGAGAAATATGGATTCACAGAACTGAGCCCAACAGGCAGTAAAAGCAAAGATTTAAGACTCCATAAAAGAAAAATCACTGGAATTGTATTGTCTTAACACTATCATTGATTGTAGATATTCTTTTCAGTGCAATTTTAAGACCTCCTTTTAATCCCTGGGGGTGTATATGCTCCAGATTATTCTTGCGTGTTTATTTTCAATCATGTTCTGTCTCTGAGAGTAAAAAAGTGTGGATAACAACAGTGTGTACGCATAGGAAACAAAAACAATAACTCTGAGAACTTTCAGCTAACAGGAGTAAAAATGTAAACAAGCTTCTTTGCTACTGCAATGGCCGATTGCTAACACTGAGCTTAAATACAAAATGCTCCAGACTGCAACCCCTGAAACTGGAAGGTGATCAGGTACTATAGATAGGATTTTCTTTATTCTGACAACATCAATAAAACAAATACGAGCAACACCTAAGGTTTCATGAGATCTTCCTGAGGTGGAAGTGGGGGAACAGAGAGAGTATTTTCATTTAAGGCCCAACCCAATACTCAGTGAAGTCAATAAACAGAGGATGTTTCAGTTACTGGGGCAAACCCGTGCCAGCATCAAGATGTGTGCCAGAGCTAAAATAACCCCAAGCAGTATCATAAATTGTCACTGCTTGCTTCTGTGGAACCACTTATGTGCAGTTTCTGAGGAGCTACTTGGAAATTAAGGATCAATCTAGAATTACTGCTGTATTTCATAAGAATTTTTTTCTCTTGATGACTTTATCAGAAAGGTGGTGGTCAGGCCCTTGAAACAAGTTAAATGTCTCTTGTCAAATAAAGTCAGGATGGCTGGCTTTACAGGACTTTGAAGTGGACAATGAACTGATTATTAAACATTTGTCTGGCTATCAGCCACTGCTGATAGTGAAGGCCAAGGCCAAGACCCTTAGAGTTGAAAGATAAAACACTTCTAAAAGTGCTACACAATAAGCATCTGAGGGCACAAGATGCAAAATATCCCACAGAAATCAAACCTCGCGCTGATCTTAAGCAGGCAGGTTTATCAGCAGGACTTGAGCCAGATTAGCAAGTCTAATGCCACTCCAGCAAAGAAACAGCCTATAATTACAGGCTGAGGCAAACTGGTTGCAGGCTATGCTAAAGCCTGAGTGTGTTCTTTCAAGATACATGTTTTAAATGCAATTACAGGAGGACCTGAGCTACCTGATGAAGTGAATTGTTGTAAAGTGTTTGAGCCAGTAATTCCCAATGCCTTGGTAGTAAACTGGAGCTTGTTAAATTTACAGGAAGTTAAAGGCAGAAAACTGTGTTTGCAGAAGTGAAATCGCTTGGAATTCTCATATTTTGAGCACATGCTGAAATCACAACCTTTCGCCTTTCTCTTACTGTTTTACTCCTTCTTCCACAGCATGTCTCAAAGCGTGGTGGGCGCTGGTCTCTGTAGACAGGATACAGGATACATTACAAGGCAATAAGATATCTTGAGTTGCTTTTTGTTGTCAGCTTTTGTACATGACTCTCCACAGCTCACAAGACCTGAAGAGACCTGGTGTGACCCATGCTCTGAATGCAGCACATTTTGCATGGGGAAGCAAAGGAGACCAAATTTTCCATGGTCAGGAAATCCATTAGTATGGAATACCTGCAAAGGCCTTGATCCACACATTTCTGCATTGCCTCCTAGTGCATTCCCAAGGTCAATGGTGAGTCCTCTCCTGGTGGCAAACCACTGTTCTTACACAGCACTTTCATTAAGTGATCACAAATTGCTTTGGCAGCATTCACTAAACATCACTCAACCGCTTGGATAAGCCTAATTATCCACTGACAGACATTGTTGTCTCCATTGGCAGGTGGGAGGACAGCAGGATCCTGAAAGATTAGGAGTAACCAGTAGAACTATGTCCAGATGAGTGGCAAGGATCACACGTGGTCTACTGGTAATCATCAGCGTGTACCTTATGAAGCAGGAGACAAAAAAAACTACCCCAAAGCGAATGATATTGTATTTCAGTGAATGGGGAGAAAGTTCTGAGTTCTTAGCTGGAAAATACTGATTTTGTAAGTTGTTTTTCCTGTATTGATTCATCAGAATACTCAGCACAGAATTTGTTGCTTTCTGGTTTGACAAACATCCAAAAGCTGCAAAGAGCTATCACAGAGACATGCCAGTTGGCCATTTACAAAGCCTAATGCCATGTGTTTTCCTCTCTTTCTGGACTCAGATCTCTAGTAACAAAAAGTCATTCTTGATTTATGAAAGGGATGAATGTAATACCCTGGAGGCTACTTTATCTCAGCTGCCGTAAATTGGATCTCTCAGAGACGAGATGAGATGTGAGGCAGAAGTATGGACTTATGCAATCTGTGACTGTGGCACTATTCTGTGCAGCCTGGAACAGCCACTACATGTATTAATTTCTGTCTTGAAGGGAAAACAAATCTTAATTCACTGTTTTCTTAAGGGGAAAAAAAAACCCAAAGCAATATCTGTTTCCCTTGTGCTGGCTTAGCTTATGATCTTCTGTCACTTTCCTCTAGGCAATGCTATCCAAAGAGTTAGCCAGGAGCGAGCAATTTCATCAAGCGGCAGGATTTACACGTTGAACCGAGTTACAGCACACACCTCTGTAAACTCTGAACTCTTATGAAATACCAACATCAAAGTGAGAGCGAGAGACATCAGACAGACAATCTGAATGTGAGGTAAAGATGAAAGGAACGTGACCTAAAGCTTTTTGCTCTCTGCTTAAAGGGTAGAAGGTTTCTGAATTCCATATGCTCCAGTGACTCCTCAATCAGTTGGTTAAACAGAGGCAACAAATGGGCCAGACACTCCTCTAGGAGACAGTCCCCAGTTGTTGTCCATTCTACCCATTAAAACGCACAAAACTCAACTCCAGGAGAAAACAGGTCCCTGTTTGAAGCTAAAGCTCTTAAGAATGTGCAAAAATGGTAACAGCTTTTTCTGCATTTGGATTAGCAAATGAAAAGAGGGGGAAAATATAGTCCAATATGTACATGAAGCCATGGAGGACATGTACATGTACGTGGAGGACAGAATATTCCCACCCTGGTAGACAACAGATGCTTAATGGCTAAAGACTTTCCAGAGGTACCTTCTTCCTACCATGTCCTCTGCCCAGCTCTGTCTTCACTTTATGGACCTGAGATTTACAACAAGTGTAACTAGCCATAAATTAGCCTTCTTTTCATGCTCAGAACTCCCCATTCTCACCAACACTCTTTTTACACAAACATTGCTGTCTCTAGCACTAGTGAACACAGAAAGAGTCGAGTTCTTTAATTTCAGAGGAACTGGTCTTCCAGCCCTTGCTCAGAAGACAGGTTTATCCCAGTACTCTGCCCCCTGTTGATGACTCACAAAGGAAAGGGGAATGCCAAGATAAAATACTAACCAGCCTTTTGAAACTGCCATGCAGATTGGTAAGCTAAGCTAGCCCACCCTGGGGTAGTTCTCATCTTAGAGCAGGTCCTGGGAAACAAATTGTAGTTTTAGACTGAAGTCCTGGGGAAGAGTTGCTGGTGACAATTCCAGCAGCTCAGCACTACGTAGCACTGGCCCAGAGCTCATTTGCTGCACACACTTATTTCCATACAAGATAACACAACGTCAGAACACCAACGCTGGGGCCGAATTAGTCCTTGGGGACACTCCAACCAAAAACCAGCGGTGCAACCCAGGGCTGAATTTGCCCTCCTATTTCTGAAGAGAGGAGTGTGCCAAGGACAGCACAGCCCAGGGGGCACCTGGGAGCTGGCAGGTTCTCAAGAATCAAAATAGAAGTGTCATCGCCGCCCACGTACGTCCCGCACTGCGCCGGCGAGACGCGGGCAAGAAAAGCCATTGAGTTGTCTGGTGGCAAAAGCAGCTTCCCGGGATCTCTGGCCACGGAGTGACTGTGATCAATCCGCATTGGCAGGTATCAGCTTTCCCTGTGTGCTTCCCCCACGGCAGGCAGCCTGTGGAGAGCAGCTCGGGCAGGCTGCTGCGTGCTTGTTAGCGCCGGCGTAAATATCTCTGCCTTGTGTTAGTGTGGCACAAAGCAGCTGGACCATTTGAAAACCATTTAAAAAGCACTATAAAATTAGGGCTCCAGTGCTCTTATTTTATGACTTTCACGAGCAGCCACTGCCTAGAGAGAAATTATCCTCTTTATTTTCAAGGCTAAAGGTTCTTTTCGCATTCATCAAAATCAAAGTGCACCCTTGGTAACACATTGAGCTGTTACTTATCTAGTACAGGCTCTTTACCTTCTGCATAATATCACATTTGAGATCTCGGTTCTTCAGCTACAACTCATTTCATTGTGTCTGCTGTTGTTTTCACCAAGCGAATTTGCATAGTTTCAGGAGAGGCTGGCTGATGTCCTGAAACATATTCTTTCCATAACTCCTGATATTTTTGGGGGTTTAATTTCTGGAACAATAGCCTGGAGTGTTTTTGTTACTGATCCTTCTATAAAAACGACCAATTACCTCTCCTGGCAATGGACTGGCACAGACCAATTAAGCACTGCAAGCAAAAGATTGTCAAGGGTATAAATAGCACTTAGGTGCATGACCTGATCGACTCCCCTCTCTGCCTTTGAAAAAAAACCTCTCCCCACACATTTAAAAAAACAGAAGCCTCCGATAATTTCCTTTTTTTCTCCCCTTGCCCCCATTCTTGTTTCCACAGACAGCTTCTCTACCAAACTCAGGAAAACGGTGAGTGAGCCAAAGCAGCATGAACAAATGCAAAAGGGAAAGCCATTCTGTTCAGAAATAAAGCAGCAGTGCAGCTGTACTGACCATAGTTAAAGCTCAGATCTGAAGGGCTTAAGAAGAAACACTGTGTAAAATCCTCATGCACAGAGGCTGTGAGTGGGGAATGGCAAGGCCCTGCGCATCCTCTGCCCTGCAGCTCGGGAAAACCACTGTTTTCCTCCGTGTTTAACCTGCCTTAGGCTTCTGTGAGAGATCAGTCTTCTTATTATCCAGATATCAAATGCAGACTGAAGATAAAGATTTAGGAAGTCACCACCTTAGCTCTGTTCCCATGGCTGCCCTCTTTGGCCAGGATTTTGTCACGATTTCCTCCGGGGGTAGCAAGGCTGCATTCTTGTGCCAGAAGGTGGCATGATTTCATCTCTCTGCAAAGGGTTGGTGCTAACAGATCCCGCTGTGCAACCACACAGAGGAGCTGTGAAGTCAAGATGCAGCGTCCTGCGTGGAGGAGATGTAACCAGGCAGCAGGCAGGCTGCGTGTGTGTGAAGAGAGCCTTGCCACCCTGCCAGCACCTCTGCTACAGAGGGAGTTTGGATTTGTAACCACAGAGGCCCTGCCTGTCATCACCCGGTTCGTGATTCATCAACACGATGCTTAAGCTAACAGAGGGACGGGATGGAGCTGCTTGGTAATCACAGTTGTGAATGACCCTTGGAAGGCAGGAAAGGGGACAGGAGTGATCAGCAGACCCTAGCACAGTCTGATGTCACCACGCAGGAAGAAAGTGGGACAGGCAGTTGGAAAGTCAGGGCAAGAAAGCACCTCAGCTCCATGGCACGTTCCTCTGTTCCAACAGTCAGCAAGTCAGTAACCACCTTCCTGTGGCTGCTGGTTCCAGAAACAGAGAAAAGGGCCCAGTGGTGCTGACTTAGCTCTGGGCTCCTACATTTCAGACCTGATCTGATCTTTTTTGATCTCAGGCCTTACTCGTGCCAATGGTCAAGAGCAAGCATCAGGGCGAGAGCAGAGTTATGTAGCCATCTTGAGACCTGATCCAGCACCACAACTGCAACTACATCATCTCTGCAAGGACCTGACCTCACCAACACTTTTAAGTACCTAAAAGGGTGGGTGTCAGTGTGATGCTTCTTTTCTGCAGACAGCGACAGGACTAGGGGTGATGGACATGAGCTGCAACACAAGAAGTTCCATCTAAACACAAGGAGAAACTCCTTTGGTGCTGAGGTGAGAGAGCCTTGGCCCAGGCTGCCCAAGGAGGGTGTGGAAGCTCCTTTTTGGGAGGTTTCCAAACCTGCCTGGACACGTTCCTGTGCCCCCTGAGTGAGGGGAACTTACATTAGCAGGTGGTTGGGCTGCAGCAGCTCTGCAGGGCCCTTGCCACCCCCACCACGTTGTGATTCTGTGATTCCATGTACTTCCTCCCAAGCTGAGCTGTGTGCAATGCTTACTCCCTCCTTGCTCAATAGGACAGAAATAGAAGACTCGGTTATATACACCACATCCAGCAGAACAGAAACAGACAGTCCCTTCTGCACAGAACTTTCAAATCTCTGGACAGCCCTGAATTTGCCTTCGTTTTGAGCATAAGCCACCTCTGCTGAACCATTTCTCACTGTTGTTCTCTACAAAAAGATAGCAAATTGACATCTGAAGTGAATATTAAGGGCAGGCTTTCCCTTTCAATCACGCGACAGATGTCTACAAGAGTGTTGTGTCCCCTGTACACACATATCTACTGAAACCTCAATATCTGAAGGTTATGTGCTTGCTTACCTCACATCCAGAGCAGGATAAGCATACCCTGGGAGCTGCTGTGACCTAGATGATAAGTTCTGGAAGCCTGGCAAAAGGACCCAGGTTGTAGAATGTCCTGGACGAGTCAGATTGGAAGTAGTTTTGTGCTCTGTTAATCCTATTAATGTTCAGAAAGGCTTAATCTACTGCTGAAAATCAGGTGGGACCTCGTAACTTAGAGGTGGGCAGCCAAAGGGCAAAAGCAACCTCCTGGATGCTGGCATAGTACTCTTCTGGTAGTGCCAACAGCCAGAGAGCTTCCATCACCTGCTTTCCTTACAAGATGAAGTTAATTTTACTGCTAACTGCAGAACCAAGCTGGGAACAAAGTACTTTTCTTACTAAAAGAAGCATTTTAAGAAACAATACGTTAAAAAGCCAAGCATCACAGTCCTGAGGGGCAAAGTGTGAGGACAAGTGTGCTCCTGCTTGGGTAGATGGGCGTCCATAGCATCAGTTGGTTTTCCTCCTTGTCACAACAGCTGGAAGTTGCTTTATACACCCCTCTTCTGCTTTTTCACTCGGGATCCCTTGCCATCCTCCTCCTTTGTCACCGTGAGACGTTTCTTGGTTCATAGCAATAAGTGTATTCCCAGCTTGGCAAGGCAGACGCTGGATGTTTGGTGCTCAAGTTATGTATTTAGTAGCGGATACTGTGAACTCATTGTTCGTAAGATGTGTGGAGAAGGTGCCAAGCCAGGTTAGACCTGAAGGTCTGGCTAGCCCGTCAGCCCAGAGCAGAGCTGGGGGCAAGGCAGCGTAAGAAACAAAGCAACTCAGAGTCATTCTTCCCCAGCTCATCTTTCAGCTTTAGATTGGCCGCCTTCTAAACCCCCTGATGCTTTTGGTTACTGCAGAGTGTCGGAAGGGCTGATCCTACTACAAACATCACCCCCAACAAGCCCCCCGCCACTCTCAGCGCCAGGTAGGGCAGCTCTGGCGGTGGGACAAGCAGAGTTGGCCCAGCTGGTGTCGGAGAGGGGCTGCCTAGGGCTTTCCAGCGTGACTCTGTGGCCACGAGGCTCCATCCCCTCTGCAAAGGCTCCTAATCCCGCCTCCTGGGCGGCCAGTCCTGGGGCGAGGCGAGGCGAGGCGAGCGAGAGCCGGCGCTTGAGAGCAGCGTCGCGGTGTGACGGGGACACCTGGCGGCAGGGGCTGCGCACGGCTGCCGCTCGGCAATGACCACAACGCCCACCGGTTAAATAATGCGCCGGGTCGGTTCGACTGACGCGCCAGAACCTTGGCAAGTTTTGTTTAGGTTTGCCGTTTCAGAAGGATGCAAAGGAAGCAGTGCTCCGGCTGAGGGAGAAGGCGAAACTGCTCGAGTGGACTCAAAGCTCCCCCTAAGCCCGTCTGATTGCGCTTTGCCAAGCCAAGTTTCCCTTCTGGTAGAGGGTTTATTTCCTTTAAGAAGAGTATTTGAAGTGGAAGCAGCTGGGATTGAGCACCAACAGCGCAGATGCCACTGTTGTCAGCCCCTGTGCCAGGCTGCCCAGGAGGTCCCCAGCCCTGGAGCTGTTGCAAAGCTGTGGGGCTGAGGGCTGTGGGTCAGCGGTGGGCTTGAGGTCAGCGGTTGGACTTCATGATCTTAAAGGTCTTTTTTCCAACCAGAATGATTCTGTCATTCTACAGCTCCCCCATCCAAGCCCTTCTACGAAGCATCTGCTCCCAAGAGAGACTCAGTCCTGGCAGTGGCAATGCCTGCCTCTGTAAGGCTCCTGTAACTGAGGGGTCAGTTTCCCCCTTAGAGAACATGCAGGAGAGAGGCTGAGGTGGCCACCACCGCTGTAGTCCACAGCCCAGTCTGGCATCTCAGCACAGCAGGTTGTCAGCGCTCTAGTGTGTTCTCCCACCCTACATGTACTCCTCACCATCGCCCTCTCCTCAAGGCTGGAGGAGGGAATGTTTGCGGAAGATAAACCCATTTGGAAAGAAAGAATAAAAGACCCAAAGACCCACCTTCCTTTTTACTTTGGGCGATTGCATTATGTTGTGGACTGGTTTGTAGAATAGATTTTGCCAGTGGATCAAAAGCAAACCAAACTGTACTGTGCACAGGAAAAATGAGCACTGTTGCAGTCTTTTCTCATACAGAAAACCTGTATGGGGAAGAAGACGGAGCAAATCATTTGATGTATACACCCAGGTCAATACCAATTTAATTCATCCAGTACATTTCATATTTTTCTTCCATCCAGCCAGTGCAGTTTCTTGTGTACCAGTAACAGCTCCCTTTAAGTGCTAGTCATGAGTATACTGTGTGTTTTAAAATCATTCAAGATTGCTTTCTTCTGCCATCTTCTGGCAAAACGAGAAATCACACAGCGTTTCGGTAACAGCAGTGCTGCTGTGCTGATTTCAAGAGAGGGCTGTCAGTAAAGGCAGAATATCATTAGATGAGCTGTCATCACTGGAAAAATAATATAGCCTTTGCATATTTACAAGCTTGCCTAATTCTTCCAGCTCTACCACTCGCTACGTTAGCAGTGGTTCAGTGGTTATTCCAGAGCAAAGTGTCTGTTTTGCTGTTGCTTGAATGTCTGTAACAGCAAAGGAGACTTGCATAACATCTGGGCCTTTATCATGTTATGGTTATTGAGGTTCTTTTCCCTCTCCTCTTTTCTGCAACCACACAGAGCTTCTTAGTAAATGACTGCTTGTGATCCCCACTCAATAGCTTTTCCCACATAGTTGTGCTAAAAAAATATGAAAATTATGTGATAATTAAAAAAAACAATCCAAAAGGAGAAAAATGAGAATATTTTTCCCTTAAAACAAATTCAAAATTCAGAGACAGTAAGAAATACTGATCACAAAAAATCCATCCTGGAAACTGAACACAAGTAAAGCTGTTCAAAGGTTTGCTTATTTTCACTGGCACCAGTGAAAACTGACTGCTTGGGATGCCAGGCATGGGAGGGAAAGGATATCAGTGCTATTGATAGCTCACAGGTGACTGCCATTACCATTGTACCTGAGAAGCTTTGCAGCTCTTAGTGTATTCCTCTCCCAGCAACTTTCCCAAGCAGAGGACAGCCTTCCTAGAGCTGTGCTGGAGGCACTGAGGTTTGCTTGGGGAAAATGGACTGTTAGATTTGCAGCCTGTTCCCAGACTTTCTACTATAAGCCACCTGCAGCAGGCACAACAAGATAAAACATGACAAGGTAAAAAGACTTTCCAAAAACTTGCCCCTGCCCTTGACTCCTCATCCATCACAGCTTGGAGAGGTGGCTGCAAATGCTGCTGTACCCTCACCCCCTGACCGAGGCAGCTCCCTGGCACACTCTGGTTTAGCTGGAACAGCGGCAAAACCATCCTCAGTTTGGTTTCTTCAAACTCAAGACAAGAAATTAGGAACAAACAGTCATTAGACACATAACCGAAAGCAAACCCCAGTTCTACGTCTCACTATCTCTCCTCAGTTCTCACCCACCTCCTTGGGGTTCAATTCCTCTGTGACATCCCATCACCTCACTTGAAAGATGATTTAATCAAAAAGCAAATAGTGGTTTTAAAAATCAGCAATTACAAAAACCTAAAGAACAAACATTCCACTCTGCCCCAGCGAAGCCCAGTGGCCCTTGAAAGCTCGATAATGTGCCTGAAAACACTGAAGTGCCAAAATAGATCTTCCACTGCAGAGTTCTGAAGTCTTCTCGCCCTTGATTCCACTGCAAAGAATTTGTACAGCTTTGTCAATCTCAGGGAAAAAAAGGTGCCTTTTTCCTATGTACCCTTTCAAGGAGAGCACTCGAGTGCTTAAGTCAAAAGTACAGGGAGAGACAGGCAGCTCAAAGATAGCCGTGCCAAACGACTGAGGAATATCAAATCCCCTTTACTCCTGCCTTCAAGTATTCTGAGATCTTGCAAGCTTGACAACACTGTCAATTTTGTATTGACAGCAGCAGTCAGACAAAAATCATTTGGGGAGTAAATCAAGGAGAGGAACCCTGCCTCCCTCTTTAATCCAGAGCCACATGAATTCTTACTGCCTGCAGAAGAGCATCTTTCTTTTGTCTTTCCTGAAGCTTGCAAGGCTTTTTTTCCACCCCTCACCCCCCCACACCCAGAGTCTCTTTGACATCATTTCTATCAAAACTGTCCACAACTCACACCTATGGTCAGCCTGTGACATGGATGAAATCTCAGCACAGCCATGGCTGTGGCAGCACTCGCTGAACTGTTATCAATTATCAAGGTCACTTTGTTTTGCTTGCTCTCGCTGGAGCTGCTCTGCCCTCAGGGCACAGGCTGCCCAAGAAAGCTTTCTGTCTGAGCTCCTCACAAGCCACAGCCTCCCTGCTCCGTGACTGGCAGTTATGTAAGATCAGAGTGAAGTTTCTACTATTAGAAGCAGTTGGCTGCATGGTGACTGCGTGCTGTCCTGCTTACAGCACAGTTACAGCTGCTGGCTGCAGCACTCCACAGCTATTTTAACTCAGGGAGAAAAGCATAAATCTAGTCGAGATGTGTCAAGAAAAACAGTAGTTTTGGGAAGGTTTTTATTCCTGGCTGTGGTGCCCTGGACAGAAGTGCCCCAGAAGAGAATTAAAAGGGGAAAACATCACCCTAAGCTTGACAGATATCCACAGACGAGCTGGAAATTATGGTAGGAGCCTGTGGAGGGCAGCGCTGTCTTGCTGGGGATGGTGCTGCCTGCTGCTAAGGTAATGCTGCTCTTTTTTTTTTTTATCTCCTTTGACTCTGAAAGCTGCAGATGTAAAAGCTGTCGGCCTGCCACAGCCATGGCCTGTCGCTGCAAGCAGGATTCCCTGTTTTCCTACCTGCTACCCCCATTTTTAAAGCCTTTTTCCCTGCAGTGTTAGCCTGTGCGAGGGCAGGTGCCTCTTCCTCGGTTGTGTGGCTTTTAAATGGGAGGAAGGCAAGCTGGGGCTGGGGGCTGGGGGCAGCACTGAGCTTCTCACCCCTTGGAAAGTCAGGATCTTGGGAAAATACGTGCAGATCTGTTACATTGCAAAAGAAAAGAAATGCTCTCCAGGAGTGCTTGCATGAGCTCACAATAACATCCTCTCCCAGAAAAACATCAGGGCAGAGGTGAAGCTTTGCCCAGGAGCCTGAATCCTGCTGGCAGGGCCATGAGCCTGGCTCAGCAAGCTCTGCCAGCCAGTCCTGGGCAGAGCCAAGGTCCTCCAAGGACAAGGGTGGCTGTGTGAGCCAGGACAGGGCTGCTGGAAGGAGCTGCGTCAGAATGGGTGATGGGGACCTCACAGGGACTCCTCACCTCACTTGGGAGCCCTTGGGCTTTACCTCCACCTGCATCACCTCCCAGTTCTGCCCATGCCTGGGCACTCCCTTGGCTTCCCACTTGCCCTGGGACCTGCCTCACCAATTCAAGCACACCTCAGGCTCCTCATGAGCAGAAATTGGTACCTTTCAGCTCAGCGTGGAGGAGTTAGAAGGCCCCATGTACATGGGCAGACGCGAACAGAGGCGTCAGAAAGGAGACCCAAGAAGTGAAGAGGTGTGAAGACTCAGGATTTTCTCCCACCCAGTAAAACATGGCTGCCAGCGTAGGGCCAAGGGCATCTGCGAGCTGAGCTGAGCTGAGCTGGGGGGGGTAGCTGTGGAGGAGGCCTGTGGGGCTGCTCCCGCTCCTTCCCGACACTGCAGTTAAAGAGAGGGCTGTGGAAAGCACAGCCTTCCATCTGGCATCTTTCCCGGGTAGTAAATTCTCTTAAAACCTGAACCAAACAGAGCTTTAGTTGTACATTCTGCTTTTCTTTTCACCCAGAGCAACGGCAGCGGCCTTACCGCAGTGCCGCCTTGCACACGTACCGCACCGAGGCTGAGGGATCCGTTCTGCTCCCCGTTATCCAGGGGCACTGGCTCTGATGAGGCAGATCAGGCTTTAAACAGCGAGCAGAAGCAATGAACTTCTACTGTTCAGAGAGCAGGAGCAATGAACTTCTGCTGTTCCCCACTGTTTGAGTGTGGGCAAAATAAAAGGCCATAATATACGATGCAGTCAGCCAAGAACGCAATATTGCTCTGCCATGTGCACGGTCTATGCTGAGACGAGTCCAGGATCTCATTTCTAAATTCCCATAGGTACCTCATTTAAACCATCAGCCATAACCTGCTTCTCATTTTCAATACCACTTGGTATTAGAGCTGCAGTGAACTGCTGGTGAGAGATTCTAATTCCTGCAAACAAGCCCCTGTAGGCTTGCAAGGAAAACAGAGAGTTCCCCTCTCGGTTGCCTGCTAGGTTCCCATCTGGTTGTTTTAACTTTGCTATTGCTTTTAAATGTGCCTGTCTCTGCACACGAGGCTTTCAGCTCTACCTCCAGAGACTCCTGGCTTCTCTTGGCGTCAGATTCTGACCCAAATGTAGAGACACAGACTGGATCTTCTTAACAAAAAGGAAGATCAGATTTCACATTGCAGTATCTGAAAGATTAATTCCACTTACACCATCATTTCCCCGTGAAGCACACTTCTTGCCATCTGGATTTTTCCATCAGGAGGACAAAGAGCCATAGTGTTAAGCACTACCTGAGAGAAAAGAGCAAGGAGTGTAAAAGATGAGTGCAGAGGTGCTTACTGAGGGAAAAGAGAAAACCAACCCCAGAAAAGACAGGAACATCAAATGCATGGAGAGGCCGGTGGGGTCTTCTCTTTTTCCCATGTGAATTATGTCCTGATCTCATGCTTTGGTGTTTTGAATCACTTTGTTTGTTGGGTTTTGATTCAGGCAATTTAGGAGATTTGGCTGCAAGAGGTCTCTGGATCATGTTTGTCGTAGTTGTAGTAACCACAGGTCCAGCCAAAATCAGTGCCATGCTGTGCTCGAGGCTATCAATAATCTCATGTAAGACCTCGTTATTGAAAGACATCTGTCCCCATCCTGACTAACATCAGAACCTGTGCCAGCTAGGAAAGTGCTAGCAAAAGGGACAGAGGAAGGGTGTCTTGGGGCCCAACTAACACCCTGCCACAGGATCCTCTTGGGATTTTCAGACACTCAATCTCTCTACAGCTCAGTTCAGGTTTTGAGAAAAACCACAGCAGATGGCAGAAGGTTACAGAAGTGTCTCTGGTCTTTGCCTCTGTTACACAAGTGACAATCAGGTCTGGTCAAATAAGTGGCTGAGTTCATTTTTAGTTAAACAAAATGTGTTTTTCTCAACCAGGGACGAGCCACTTTGTCTTGTTTGAATATTTTAAAAGGTTTTATGCAATGCTAAAGTAAAATTCCAAAACAAAAGCAACTTTGAAGAGAAAAAATGGAACTGGTCAATTTTGGGGGAAATAACAAAATGAACTGTTTCAAACACACAATGTTGTAGTGGTGGGACTTTGTTTTTCCCAGAACTTTGATGAGTTTTCTTTCACTGGGATCTTCAAATACAACACAAATCTGTTTACATGCTTTAGCCAATTCAAGTCAGTGGGGGTTGTGCTGTTTTTTCCTTTTATTTGTCAGAAAATCCTTCAGTAGAAAACAGCAATTGTTTGCAGGGCAGAAAAATAAAAGAAATGTGAGGGGGAAAAAAAAATAAAGGAGACCAAAAAGCCTTGCAGACTGTAGCACTCAATTGGCTGGATAACAGCAGGCAGAGACAAAGCACAGCTAGGTTGAGGTCTCAGAATGGCCAAGTCCCTTGGGAGCTTCCTGGGCTCATTTTGGTTGGAAAACATCTTTAAGATCATGGAGTCCCAGCCCTCCCCTCACCCTACCCAGCCTACCACTAACCCATGGCTCTCAGCACCGAGGCTTTGGGATCCCTCCAGGGCTAGGGACACCCACATCTCCCTGGGCAGCCTAGCACAGTGTTTAAAAACTCTCTCAGCAAAAAAAACTCTTCCTCAGCTTCAGTCTAAACTTCCCCTGGTACTACCTGAGGCCATTTCCTCTTGTCCAATCACTTGTTACTTGGGAAAAGAGACTAACACCCTCCCCAGTCACAGCCTCCTGTCAGCGGGTTGCACACAGTGCTCCTGTCTCCACTCAGCCTCCTCCAGGCTGAACATTCCCATTCCGTCAGCCCCTCCCCAGCACACTTGTGCTCCAGCCCGTTCGCCAGCTCTGTGCCCAGCTCTGGCCATGCTGCAGCGCCTCAGTGTCCCGCTGGCAGTGAGCGAGGGGCCCAACACTGAACAAAGAACTCAATTTGTGGCTTCACCAGTGCCCAGCACAGGGGAACAATCCCTGCCCTGCTCATGCTGCCACCCCAGTGCTGATCCCAGCCAGGATGCCCTTGCCCTCCTTGCCCACCTGGGCATGCTGCTGGCTTGTGTTCAGCCACTGGCCCCCCCCCCCCCCAAGCCCTTTCCCCCTGCACAGCTTTCCAACCACACATTCCCCTTGATGCATAATGGTTTTCAAGCTTGTGTGCTCCCCTTGTATTGTCCCCAGGAGACAGGGAGGTTAATACATCTGGATTGCCCTTCAAAGCTCTATCCAGTCTCGAATGTCTCCTACAGGTAGAAGGCTGGTTTGTGTGTATGTTTTGTTGGAGTTGCATTGTTTTCAACCAGAAAAAAAAAACCAACAAAAAAGGAGAAAGAAATAATCTAATGAGATGGTCTTTAGGTACTTCCAAGCTACAGTTTAAAAGAAAAGTAATCCCATCCAACTTCCATGGTGTAGATCTCTGCAGAAAACATTAGTGACCTTGTAAAACAGACTTTTTTTCCCCCTAGTTACAGAGGCTCCTGCAGTCACTGGCTGTTTCCAGTCAGAGCAGCTTCTGAGAGCCACCCAGAGGGAGAAGCTTAGAGAAATGTAATCAGTGGCAGCACTTTTGCTAGCTTTGCAGTATCTTAAAGTAGAAGGGGTGAGGGACCAAACCCTCAGCAAAGTCCCTGCCCTTCAATTAAAACCTTCATTCTACTTTCCTCATTAGTTGAATCATCTGCTATAGCTATTTCCAAGCTTACCCTGAAGGCCCTGCATAGCAATTCCATTTCCAGGCCAGTGCAGTGCAGTGCAGGATGGAGAGGTGTGCTTGGGAGGAGATATGCTTCGTGTTGACAGCAGGAGCATGCTGGCCTGGCATCAGTCACATGAAGCAACCCATGCTGGTGTGCTTTTTGGCAAGAGGACCACTGTATGAAAGGGAGCTCTGTTGCAAAACACCTCCCTTGCTGCAAAGGCTGGAGCTGCCTGAGAAGTTTCACCAACACCAAAACAGCGCAACTGTTGGAGAACCTCCTCAGAGTCAGGCCTGGAGCAAGAGGCCTCACAGTGTAATTCCCCCTGCTAATCATCCCCACGGCTGTATCTAGCTGACAGGCTACAACAGCAGTTTAAAGCAGCAGGAGTTAGGAGAACTGGAAGTTGAGTATCCATTTGCTTACCTCCACAGCTTTGACCATCTGCAGCGGCTGGGAGTCAGTCACATCCCCTGAAAATGAGCCTATGGACTTCTGAATCTCCTGATGTAGAAGCTGTATTATCTTTTTCCTGATTTCCTTTTACTGCTCCAGCTTAACGTTCTGTGTCGGTGAAAGAACAAACAGGTCATCCCGATGATGCTGGCAGTAGCTCTTGAGCACAGTGCATGACTTTAACAAGGCAGTAAAACTTGCAGGGCAACGCACAATGTCTTTTTCTGTGCTATTCTTCATGCTAATCTGTGCTGGGATTGCACAACACACTCCTTTACCAAAGCTCTTGGTGTTACATTATCTGCCCTGGAAAAAAAAATGTGTAGGCTTTTATCCCTGTATTCTTCTCTACTTCCCTGCAGTTCTTTTCCTTCATCTTTAACAGTGAAACCAGTCAGCTTTTCTTTTGTCCATCTCTCCCATCGTTCTTATTGTGCTTTTCATATTTTGCTGATTAAGTAGTTACCCTAGGGAGATTTCCTTTCACTGGAATGTACAAAAAGCTGTGACTGCTCTTAACATTTGTGGGGAAGAGGAGGGAGAAGGGGACAGGGGAAGCAAATGTAGGTTGAGGTCACAGGAAAATATGTGGTGTGTTTAATAATATGCTTTGCACCATCTCTACTTCTTTTTCCATAAGCAGGAAGATATTCTCCCCCTTACTTTCTGCTTATTCCCCAAAGCTGCCCACACCATTGAAAACAACATACCTGGATGTCTGGACAAAGTTGTTGTTGTTTTAGGAGCAACACCCATCTCGCTGCTGTTGCAATGTGGCAGGGGACAGACTAGATGACTTCCAGAGGTCTCATCCTCACTTGGTTTCTAAAACTGCTGAGAAAATAAACTCAAACTCTATAGTCAGGCATTAGAGCAAAAGCTGATGCCACATCAGAGTAAACACCAGCCGTGCCACTCTATGAGAAGCTCTAGTGTGGCTCCCACATTGATTTAATACCAACTTGGCAAGCAAACAAAGGTCATCAGTGTTCTCTAGGAGTGAGAACAACAGGTCAAGGTAACGAGATCCTGGCAGGAGAAATACTCCTCAAGTCTTAGAGGAGGGACTGCTTGGATATTTGAACTCTTGCTCTCAACTGAGCTCTGCTTCAGACTGGACGGGCTGGCCTGAGCTTCCTGGGTCTCAACCACTAAACCACACTGCAGAAGGGATGCCCATTTTCCACCGCATCACCTAGGAGGGTGCAAACCAAGTCCTAGATGGGGTTCTCAACAGGCCAACGAAGCCTGAACTTTCAGCACTATCATTTCTCATCATTTCAGATGCTCTTTTTTCTTTTTCCTTCTCCTCACACCCCAGGTAAGTTCCCTACCCCTCAGGTGAGAGAAACAGCCTTTCTCTGGAGGCAAACAGCTATCCCATTATTTATACAAAGTGGAACAGCTCCTAGAGGAGAGACTGAGACAGGCAGGCTCAAGTACATCACTATAACTGAGCATTCGGGGGTATTCACCTGAGAAATAAAAGAACTAGTTCAATCTCTCTCCATTTCCATTTCTATACGTACAGACACGTATAGAGACACGTATATGTGCATGTGCAAATCTCTTCATACATTTACATGTCTATACACCTCCCTATAAATGACAGCTGCACACACTATCCATTTTATGGATGCATACACACACACACACACACTATAGGAATGTATCTTACACACACATCCTAAGATTTCCACCTTGGCCCTAGAAGCTTTGCAAGTAGAAATCAGTCCAATGACTCATACCTTCAAAAACTTCCAATTGGAACCAGCCAGCATGAAACATGTACAAGCACTTTGGTGACTCTCCAACATAAAGCACTGGAGCTTTCCTGCATACAACAGTTACCAGAAACAACTCCTGCACCTACGGGGCTCAACCAGCGCTGCATTCGGGTGGCACAGGATGTTCTGTTTCAACAGCCTTACTTGACAAGAAATTAAATCACAGTGTCTGATGCTGCTGCTTTCTCAGGGGATGAATTACATGCCTGTAGAGTCCTACCAGAGAGTCACTCCTGCTCTCTGGATGCATTTAGCAACACACCTGCAGGCCCTGCTGCACACCCTGGTTACAATAACGTAATGCTATTTGGAGGGTTAATGAACAGTTCTGCTTTCTGGGGAATAAGCATTTCTGTACGAAAATTTCCTCTTAATTCATTTCAGAACAGCTCTGTCTGATACATCCCAAGTGAACACAAGAGCAAGATGCCTCACACCAGAGACTCTTCACCTCCGGCGTGCAGTGCTTCCTACGAAACACCAGCACTGCCAGAGCTCCAGCGGCTCATTTGGTTCAGAGGAGGCTCTGACAATCATGTGGACCAAGTCTGGCCAAATATTTACCTGGGAGACGCGTAAGAACATATGGTCTTATCATTAAGCTGTTATTAGTCCCGAGGAGGAAGGTGTGTGGTACACTAGGGAGCAGCTTTTGGGGCTGCAGGAGTGTTTTTGCAACACAGGCTTCCAAAACTGATAATGGAAGGAGTCTGGATGTCATGAAAACCACGACACACACAATGATGACTTACTCATCGTGTGTCTGATTTAAGTTTTCTATATTCTGTGAACCATAGGGGATTTGGCAGGGTAAGAATTGTTTGCATTCCCGACAAAAGTCCTTCAAGGACCCGCTCCAAATTGGTGTCAGATCTGAGATGCGTTATCTGCCCTGGAAACTGTGCTCTGAGGCAGCAGACAAGAGCACAGCAGCCCTCACACTCCAAGAGGGGTAAGCAGGATCAAAAGCCAGGTAGAGAAGAAGCCAAATGGATTATACAATAGGGATTTTGCTAGTCCAAACCCAAACTGCCTTTCAAAGATGGTAAAGCTGAAAATACCAGACAGGAATTGTCATGCAAATAATGCCTTACTCTTGTGACCATTTCCTTCTAGTTGGGTTACCACAGGTTCCACAGACCATCAGCTCATTTTTCCCCACTCAACTCCTTCTCCTCATGAACGCATCAGCTGAGAATCCCAGTTCTGTGGAATAACTTCAGTGCCAGTTCATGGTGGGAAGGAGGGAGAATGATGAGTGAGCACAATGCAGCTGCTTCACGTCCAAACCAGGAGCTGGGTGCTGCTGCATCTGCGGGTATCCCTGCCCTTGTGACCCAGACACACTATGAATGAGAGATTAGCTCTAGAATGTGCCGAACAACTATTTAAAGGAAAATCTTGACCACCTTACACAGTGAGTAATCCATGTTCCCAGGGATTAACTGCTGGGAGGCGTTTGCTTAACTAGCAGCATCCCACTGGCAAGTCTGTGCTCTCCCTGCTCCCCACGCCACACGACATTTTTCACGTGCAGAGCACCATGAGCTTCTCCAAATTTGCTCCTCTGGGAGCAAGCTACAGCTCCTGCCTCCTTCCTTAGCAGGGAGAGGCACTAACTTATCCTTCCTTAGTGGAGGGAGGCACTAACTTCCAACCACACTATTTTAGCAGAACGTTAGGAGCGTTGCCAATGAGCCCTTCATGTCTTTCAACAGGTGGGCTGCCAGGAGCAAAGCTACTCTTCAAAGCCTCAACATTACTCATATCCTTAATGCAGCAGATGGGCCATATAGCATCAACACAGGAGCCAAATACTACGAAGATCTGCAAATAGAGTACTACGGAGTCGAAGCATTTGATGATCCTGCCTTTGACTTAAGTATCTTCTTCTACGACGCTGCCAATTTCATAGGCAAAGCCTTAAACACTTCAGGAGGTAAGAGGGAAGCAAAGAGAAGCTTCTGGAGGAAGTTTCAACATAAGCCAAATGGCTTTTCCTTGCAGTAACAGGCAGCCAGCAAAGCTCAGATTCAGCACATGGTTCGAGAAGGCAGACGCAGAGGACAGGAGATGGGTGCCTATGCCGTGTGCTGCAGAGGAGGTGGCCATTGCCTGGTTCCTTGGGGCTGGGAAAGGCTGACTGCCCCAAGCCCAGAGGGGTGTGAGGAAGGGCCAACTCACAATCACAGAATGGTGGGGGTGGGAAGGGCCCTGCAGAGCTCATCCAGCCCAACCTGCTGCTAAAGCAGGTTCCCCTCACTCAGGGGGCACGGGAACGTGTCCAAGGTGGGTTTGGAAACCTCCTGAGAAGAAGCCTCCACACCCTCCCTGGGCAGCCTGGGCCAGGGCTCCCTCACCTCAACAACAAAGGAGTCTCTCCTCGTATTCCAGTGGAACTTTTGATGTTCCCACTGAACGGCAGCACAGCCTGTGGAACTCCACTGGCCACTGGCCTCCAAGTCAACTCAGTGGCATTGATCACCACTCTCTGGGCTCTGTCGTTCAGCCAGTTTCTCTATTCACCTCACCAGCTCTTCCCAGCGAGAGGGAAGGGCAGAGGTGATGGCACTGCAGGTGCTGCCCACAGGCCCATCCTGCAGGAGCTGGCAGAACCCCTGTGCATCCACACACCAGCATGGGCTACAGCCCAGCCATCTCAGCCCACGTACCACAGCCCTGCTCCTGCTGCACTCACCTGGGAGCAGCAGCACTGCAGAGTTGGCTTCAGCGCTCTGCAGAACTGGAGCTGTATTCAGGCTGTCTATTAAGCTAGAGAGCAGAAGAAGTTAATGAACTAAGTCAAAAACTACGAGTCTGACCCACAGCCTGCTGAATTTTTGTCAGCAGGGTTTGGATTATGGCCTAGTTATCATAATTTCCATTTGTTCCAGAGTTTGCTCTGACTCTGACTGGCTGCAAGATCTGCTGCTTTCACTGGAGTGCTTTATTAAATCCCCAGTTATGGCTCACACTGGGCTGCTGAGATACAGTAAATTATGAGTCCGTTTTTACAGGCAGACTATCCTACAGAGTTTATGAGACTTGTCAGTGATCACAGGCAGGGCTGGGCCAAAAACTTCTGCCAAAACCAGGGGCCTATTTCCACAGAAAACTACACTAACAAGTTTAGTCACAGAAAGCTTCTCCTTTCACAGCAAATTTCAACTATTTTAATCTAAGGCCTAAGTTAGATGCATGAGGTCAGGAAGAAAAACCCACCCTGCTGGAGACTTATGGTGAATCCTCCTTGCAAACAGGAGTAATTGTCAGCACTGTCTTCCTCTTACTCCTTTCTGGTAGGTTTTGTCACCCTCTGTGTCTTCCTCACTTTAGAAATGCTAAAGCCCACTCACCTTGCTGTGCCTCTTGTTTTCTGCAGGGAAGGTGTTTGTTCATTGTGCCATGGGGGTGAGCCGCTCTGCCTCTTTAGTGCTCGCCTTCCTAATGATCCACGAGAACATGACGCTGGTGGATGCTCTGAAAACAGTGAGTGCTCACAGGGACATCTGCCCAAATTCAGGGTTCCTCAGCCAGCTCCGGGACTTGGACATTCAACTAAACGAAGAGAGGAAAGCAACCAGAGCATCTGCTACCAAGGAGCTGTAAGAGAAGATTGCTGAAAGAGAGAGGACAAATTGTGATTTGACTTTCCAGTATCTCTTTTAAACGAGTTGCATTTGTAAACTAAGGGTTCGAAGTTTATGGCACACCAGAATGCATGATACTACTAAAAGTAGATTTTACTTGATCTTGCTATTTTGCAAAGCCCTCTTAGATGAGACTTATGATTGGGTGTACGTTGTATCCTTCACGCTCCACCTTAAAACACAGCTCCCTGCTGGTTAAAAAAACACAAGCCCAACGTATCGGGTTCCACTTCAGAAATAGCTGTGTTTCAGCAACCAGTGAAGCTCATATCACTTTATGAAGTGTTAGGCTATTTGAGGTGAAAGATGCCATATTATTTCTACTACAATAATGCTTAGAAGTTTTCTTATGAAGCAGCCCCTCACCCCTTTGCTCCCCATATCTAAAACGGTTTGTGTTTTGAGACCTGGAACTGGCACTGGTTAGTTCTTGCTTTTACGATTGGTGGAGTCCCAGAGTTGGGGGTAAGAGGCTGTTTAAAGGCAGAGCAGCTGGGAAACAACACAAGCCACTCTAAGAAATCATTCCAGGTCTCTCTATAGTGTTTTCCATGTGACGAGCAGATTTTTTCCGCCCCCCTGCATGGAAACAGTTTGTTTGAGAGGACATTCAAATATCATTCATCTTCCCTAGTAAAATTCATCCAGGAGACGCCGTGGAAAATGCTTCTGAAGAGGAAAGTGTGTTCCCAGCTGAGGCTCCAAACAGCTGCATGAGGAGTGGGAGAGAGTGCAGGAGAGCAGTGGGAGAGAGTGCAGGAAAGCATTTGACAACAAGTTTAACCTATCCTAAATTTGCCTGACAGTTCAACATCCTAAAGCTGAGGATTTTCCTTCTCCAAAATAAAGGTTGTTAGCATTGCAACATCATGTTCTGTGGCATTTGCTTTTGTGAGGGGACTAAAGTGAAAACTGAAGGGACACAGGAATAACAAGGGAGGTGCTGACAGGCATCAGGCTTTCATCTTTGTGTCTCTGGGCCACCATAAGAGCACTCAATAGCTACTGTCATCTGATGGATCAGTGCTGCCTGGAAACTATGTGAAGCACATCTGGCTCTGGGTTCCCAGTGGACAAACATTCACAGCACAAAGCCAGCTCGGGAATGGCAGTTGTTTGCATTCCTAGTACCAAACTCAGGAATGCAGAGGAATGAATGCTCCCCACCATGTGAGCTGGCTACTCAAGAACTGCACAGCAACAAGGGAAAGCATTCCTTGCAATTCCCACTGCTGTCTACAAGGCAGATTTCTGCCTTCAGGAGAGACAACTCAGCATCTTTTATAACGCTCTTTGACGACACCTACATCTGCCATATAGGTCAGGAGGGAGAGCACAGAGCAGAGGAGTTGGCACTGAGGACTTGACCTTCCCTCACAAAGTACATCGCCGGGGGTTTTGCTCTGGACTAATCCTGCAGACTGGACATCCCTGAGCAGCAGCAGAGCAGTGCTAGAGTGCTTCTTTGCTTCAGTTCCCTGCATAAGAAGGAAACCTGCTCGTGAGCTCCAGGGCTGCAACTGTAAGGTCAACAAAAACACAGCAGGCAGGAACAGTCAGCTTAAAAGCATGCTTCAGATCCAAACCAAAATGCAATGTGTGTCTCAGTTACCAATTAACGATACCAAAGTGATTTCAGCTTACTCGACAAGCAGGGGAAAAAAAGAGGCACCAGTGGCTTCCTCTATAGAGATGCCGCCAGCCCCAAGCACAACGGCCACATTTCTTTCCACCTACAAGAAAACTCCCTTGGCCTTTAGCAGCAGGACCGAGGCCAGTTTTTGGGTGTGTAGCGACGGACACAGCTGAAGCAGCGCTGGAGGGGAGCAGGGCAGTGAGCACCTGCCCAATGAAACACAGCTCACCTGATAACTCACCCGCAGCCTTACAACACCGCTCGGGACAACCGCAAAACCCCCTGCATCTTACTTCGACGCCAAACTATCGCAAACACTCACAGAGAACGTAAATTCTCACGCTGCGATTAACACACACGGACTCCCCCCACCTCCCTCCCCCCGCCAAAGTCGGGGTGTCCCCAGCCAGGCTCCTTCTCCCACCCGCCGCCGCCAGGTGGCGCCCTCAGCCGCGCCGCGGCCAACGGGNACGCGCCCCGAGCACGGGCTGAGCCCGACTCACACCGTGAGAGAGACGGAGCAGCCGGTGCAGGGGCAGAGGAGGAGGTGGGGGCTGTGATTGTGAGCGCCCCTGCCCAGGAGGGTCGGGCACAGACCGCTCCCGCTCTCCCATCCGCGGGCAGGGGGCTGGGGTGAAGCTCGACATCCCCAACACGTGTGTCAAGGAGAACCCGCAGCCACCCCCCCACCCCCCCCGATGTGTGTTCCAAGGATGAACCCCAACTGCCCACCAAGGCCGGGGGGGAGGGGGGGCTGGGGGCTAGCACAGCCTCCCCTCCCTCTCCCCATTCCTCACCCCCAGGAGGCAAAAGCCCAAGGTACCTGGGGTTAAACGCAACCGCTCCCACGCCATCCCCATCCCTGGTGCCCATCCCCGTATCTGTCCCGCCTGGCCGTGAGGCTGGACAGGGCACATCTGTTTATGCCACGCTGGGAACACAGCCTCCCACTGCTGCTGTCCTGCACTTGCCTGGCTCGGGCTGATGCTTGCAGGTCCAAAGAGGGGAGAGGATTATGGTTTATAATTAACACAATCAAAAATAGACTTTGAATAAGCCGAGCAGAGAGAGGCTTGAAATCTGTTGTGCAACTGGCACATTAGGAGGAAACCAAGGGGCGTTATTCAAACAAAGGTAATCCAAGACACCGCAGCGTGGGAGCTTCACCTACCAGGCAAGTACTTTTAAGCTTGTTTCCAAAGCAGCCCCCAGTGAACTCAATCCATGCATGGAGCAGCGTGAATGTAACCACAGCCAGCTCTGCAAGCAGCGGACAAGGGCAGGGCCAGGCCAGATGATCGGCGCTGACATTGTACTCACAAACTCGAACGCTGGTGAAATCCCGGTTTGCTTTCCAGCTGCATTCCCAGGCTGAGGAGCTCTGGCTGGAAAAGATGCTTCAATTCCTAAGGGTGTGCTTTTCTTCTTTTTTCAACACCAGTCCAGCTCATATTTAAATTTCTTACAGATCTCTCTGTTTAAGATAATAGCCATGAAACACTGTATCTGGGGTTCCTTCTGCTCAGCTGATGTTCACAAGAGTTGTGTCCAGGGAAGGGAGAAACTGGCCATCCAGTTATCCTGGAGAAAAAGGGAAACAGACTATGAATAAAGTGCTGTGCAGTTCTAAACCAAAACCTGGGGGGAAAATACCCCAAAAGGTTAAGAAGTTGAGGGGCACGGGGGAGTGTGGAATATCTGTCTTGCCTTTTATTTTATCTACTACCTCTGTACAGGCTGGGACTTGTGTGGATTATTTTTAACTAGGATAGAATTTTCAGACAGAAATGTTGGGGTTTTTATTTAATACCAGCAGCTTTCCTCTGAACATTTTTTATTGAGGAAATCTGTTTGCATGGTGGTGGAAGCCATCGGGATGCTTGGGAGGAAAAGAGCACAGAAAGAGAAGACTGGGTTAAATTAATTCCTGCTAAATACCTACCAGCAGACTTGCTGTCTATATGGAGAGCTGGAGATAGAATTGTACCAGGGTAAAAAGGATACTGTGTCTATTTATAGCACTGCCTTCAACACTGTAGGAATTCAAAGGAAAACTCTAACTCAGCACACAGTCTTCTCATCATCTGCTTCTGTCAAGATTAAATCTGGGCTGAGATCATTCCCTTCTCCTGCAAATCCCTGCTAGGAAGGATCTGTTCCTTTCTGCAAGCAAGGAACCACCATGCTACAAGCCACTCCAGGGCTCATATGGCTCTGGGAGCCCTCACACAGACAAATGTCACCTCTTTCCTTTCAGTGGTCAGAGGAAGGGGACAAAAAGAGCCTCACAAGCCTCAGCACTTTAGCAGGACAGATCAAAAGCATTTTACCTGCTCTGCATCCCTGCTCCCTGGGCTGGCCTCAGCCCTCCTCCTGATACCAGATGCTCTGGAGCACTTGGAAACAAAGAACAGAGCAGCTCCAGCATGTCCAGTGCCAGGCAGGAGGGAGGGGAAGAGGAACAAGTCCTGGCACACGGCCACAGTCACTGTCACTTACTGAGACGAGGTTCTTACCCCCCAGGAGTATGTGTCCCTCTTCCCACTGCAGGACCAGCCATCTCTGGGCAGGACTGGGCTCCAGGAGGTGTCTGGGCTGCCTGTTTATCAGAAGAAACTCTCTCTGATGTTGAAAGTACAAACGAGAGCAGCCTTTGAAAAGGTATTAGCAAAAAGCTGACCACCACTCTAAAAATAAGGCAGGCTCCTGCAGTTCCTTAGCTCTGCTCTTCTTTTAGCATCACAGTGCCTCAGATCTTTCCTTCTCATCTTCCACCTTCCAGTTTCCCTTTAATAAGAGCCTCTCTCTCGTTCTTCACAAAGCACTACCTACTCTACCCTCCCAGAGCTCCTCTTTTGTGATTCCTTTCTCAAGCTGTCTGCTACGTGGGGAGCAGAAGGTGCAGGACTTGGTGCTGCCTTGGAGGTACAGGTAATTATTATGTGCATCTGTTATTGTGGTTGCTGCCTCAACAGGTGGAAAACACGCTGTTCTCTGATAGATTTGCAGCACACTGTGCTCCCGCCTTGTCTCTTCTCTAAAGCCGGTCGTGTGGTGTTCCTAAAACAATAAACACAGCCTCACTGCTGCCACAAAAACCCCTGGTAAATAGATTTTTATGGGAATGAAATATTAAAGGATTTGAACAGTTATTCACTGAAAGCAAAATACGAGCAGTAAGGTTGGGTAAAGATTCAAAGGCTGGTTTGCTTCCTTTCCCTGGGGCACATCAAGGCCGCACTGTTTGCGCTTTGGAGATGGGTAGTGGGGAATTACTTAACCCAAAATGATGGAAACAATTCAGACTATAATAATATAGCACGAGAGTTTCTCACGTTACATCTATTCCCCATGCTGCTGGCTATATGCTGCCTTCAGATTCACGTGCACAATCCTCATCAGATTCTGGAGGGACCATGTTTGAAGCCAAAAAATGCATCTCATTGTCTTTCTGATGTCTCTCTAACGGTTTAGTTGCTTAAATCCTGAGCTCGAGGACTGAGGACAAAGCTTTGTCTAAACATTTCCCAATGTCTGTCTCCGTGAGTTTCCCATCTGCTGGCTTTTGCTTTGAATCTCGTCTCCCTCCTTTCCTACAAACACAAAGCAGCAGCACACGTTTCGTCCAGCCTGGAGCGCAGGAATCACCGAGTTTCCCAGCAGGCTCTCTCACAACATACCACGGATCCAAGTTTATCTGAAAACGCTACAAGCCCTTTGTGGAGCACGAAAGGGAGGAGACCAGAAACGTGGGCCAAGTTTCTGAGTGTTAGGAACAGCTCCCCCATCCCCCAAAGGGGCTCCATATCCTGTTTCCTCTCTCCTAGAACAAAAAATGTTCACCTGGCTTTGGGTTTCATTAGGAGAAATACACATCGCTCCAGCCCAGGCTCTAAGCCCTCAGCCCATGCTTCCTGCTGACACTGCAAACGCTACCAAAGCCACGAAAGCTCAGGCTGACCTGAGGGCTTCACATTTACTACAATAGTGAAGCAAATGAACTGGAGAGCACGTGAAGCAGGTTGGGAAACTGGTGGTGACCAACAAATCTTCATTAAGCGCCCGCACCAAGCTGTGCTGCGCCTGCGATGGAACTGATTATCCTGTCTCCATCTGTGTTTCCACTGTTTCTCCACCAGCCTTAAAAGAAATTCAGACTTGCTTGAGGTCTAATTAGAAAGAAACCAGAGCAGCGCTGCACCTTGCCCCACGCACGCACCCAGTTTGGAGGTGTACTGCTCAAACGGGCCAAGTTCCCCTCTGTTCACCGCCTCCCACTTAACCGCCCTGGGTTTTGCCAACTCTTTTATTTACTGCCAGCGTCTCACAGAGACTTCTGCTCCCTGTTTTATGGTGACTGTCTGGATTACTGGTTTGCATTCCCAAAGACAAAGTCTGAGATCAGTTCCTGGCACTGCTCTCCAGACATTTCAACCCAAGAGCCACCAGCATGAACCCCGAGAGCCGCTGGGACTCGCACCTCGCCACAGCAAAGCCTGTGCTCAGCCTAACAGCAGCTTTTACAGGATTAGAGCAAAGCCCTTTTCTCATGTTCATGACTGAAGGGAGGCTGCCACAACAGCCTTCCCCTCAGACCACTACCACAAATACTGCTCCACAGGTAAAACTCAGGTGCCAAGCTACTTTGCTGCAGGGTCTTTAGAAACACTCCACCCAATTTAAGGCAAACAAAGAGAGTTTTGAGGGATAAAGTGCAACAGTACTTAGATAGCTCCATCACCTGCAGCATACACACAGAGCAGGATCTTCTACCACAGACTGTCCCTGCCCTAAGGTAAGATAAAAAACGTTCATCAGATGTTTCTCTTCTAAATATAAATACAAAAGGGTACATGCCCAGCATGACTAAAGGAGCTGGCCTTCGGTATCGATGTTTGCCAGCTAGTGATGGTGTTGAAGCCATGAAGACTGGCTGTACACCACACCACCTTGTCCTCACAGTCAGGCAACACATGAAAAATACAGACGTGGCTCAAGCTTTTCTTGTACCAAAGAGAAGGGCTCGGTTATTTGGGTTTAAGCAGCAGCACCTCAGCACACAGGCTGCTCCTGGTTCCCAGCAACCTGCTCTGACACACAGGTGCCTCTCGTGCCCCGGGTGAGACAGGAGAGTGCAACCACAGCAGTTGCCTTCTAATGGGATCTGAATTGTTTTTTTGGGGGCAAGTGGTTAATTGGTTTCTATGCTCTAGAAGAAAAAAAAAGTGTTCTGTTCTTTTTGTACTAAGTGATCTATGACATGCAGGGGCACACATTTCCAACTACTAGTTTGTCTCAGAAATGTGGTAACAGTTAACCTGAAGGACAAATGATTAGAAATACCTGTAACCCCCAGAGCTAACACAGCTGCTGGGAAATTCTAGACCTCAAATCAGCTGGGCCACAGAACACCACCAGTTCCTAGGGTTGTTGTTTTTTTTTTTTTTTCCCTTCAGCACACTTAGCAGTGAATTTTACCACAAGAAGCAAGCAATTTGCTTGGCTGGCTTGGGATTTCATCTCCTTCCATTGCACCTCTTGGACTCTCCGCACATCGACAAGCAAGTCTCAGCTCTGCTCAGTCTCAGTCTGATCTCTGCACTGACTTGATTTATTGTTTTAGTTCAGAAATAGTATATTACATTATACCCCAAAGGGTCTGATTAGAGCTGTCCAGTATGTTAATGATTTATGGGGGGCATGTGGGACTGCATGAGCAGCATACGTGTTGTATCACCGCTATGGGAGGAGTCTGCTTTGCTCACACCAGCGTGCTCCAAGACAAGAGCGTGTCAAATTCCAGTAAGCTTTAGTTCACAGACCTGATCTGACAGGTGGCCAAGCTTGCACTGGGACTGGCCACAGTTCTCATGGTGGGAATCAAACAAAACAGCTGGGCTGCTTATAGCCATTGCGTCGTGAGAGTATTTCCATTCCTTTCTCTTGTCCTGTTCCTATCCTGCAGTGCTTAAGGAGGTGTTTATCCCTCACAGTCTTGTAGCCAGAAGCCTGGGCAACAGGAGCTCGCTGTCAGCTCTGTGCTTCACCTTTCTGACAGAAGAGAACTGGTAGGGAAATACAGGCTACTGGAACTGGCCTTCCAGACCTCTCCAAGTCCTGCTATGGCTATCACGTTGCTGGAAAGCCTCAGATCAGAGAGGCTGGGGTGACACAGAGAAAGATGAAGAAACAATTAGAAAGACAGCGGAGCTGTTTTTAAGCTGTAATGTCCCTGCATTTAATAAGGGATCATGCCATTTCAAATCTCTAAAGAAGGGCTCTGCAAGCACTGAAGAAAGGTATCGGGAGCACAGCAGGGTGATAAAGGGTTTCTGTGTCCTATTCTGTTCTATTTTAAGCACTAAAGGCAAAATCTGCAAAAGCATCCCTAGGAAATCTTGTCCTCCAGCACAGAAGAGGTCAAACTTGACCAAGACTTGGACTTGCATGTAAGCTGCCTTTGACCCAACAGAGTTGGGCACAGCTTCTGACCCGAGTTAAACCCGAGGGTGACTCGTTAGCCAGGTTCAGCTATCCCTGCCACTGTGTGCCAGCACTCTGTCCCTGGGCTGCCTCCCAGCTCACACACTTGGGGAAAAGATGTAGGAAAAAGAAGAAAAATCATCCAACTTAACTTCTCGGTCTCCACCTGTGTGGGAACAGCATGGAGAGAACAGCATCGTGTTCCTCTCAGGCTCGCTGTGATAACAACTATAAAACGCATTCCAGTGCTCAAGAAACACCAGGGGGCCGTGGCTGCCTGCCTCCTGCTGTTTCCCATCTTCATTCCTTGCAGGTTACTCAACCCTCCTGCTAAGCCCACGCAGGGACGTGCCTGCTGTCTCCTGTAAGCTGGGTAGCATGAAGCTATCTCTGTGGTGCTGGCAGAGACCACAGGGCAAGAACAAAGAGCAGTGAAGCTGTCAATGCCCCAGGCAGAACAGACCTCCCCGTCAAAAGGCAATATATTGTTTTTTAAGATAGAAGAGCATACCAGAGCTAGTCCCGGGGGAGAAGGGCTTTGCATTGTGCCATCCTTTCGGTTACATCCTTGGGGCACAAGCCATTCATTTCTAATAGGGATTCTTTGAATTCTGAAGCCTGATGTTTCCAGCACTGGGCTGGAGGACACTCTGCTCTATGAGTTATTGTTCCAGCAGCCTCATCCACCTTCAGATGTGGCCTGCTAAATGCTGGTGGGGACACAGGACATGGACCTAAGGGACTGCATTACAACTGGAGTGCTGTGCAAGGCACGGCACAGGAAATCCTCGGCCTCTGAACACAGCTGAAGCTGAAGGAACAAACACGACTTCTGCCTCGGACCGTTTTGGAGGTTACCTGGGGAAATTAGATTAAGAGCATGGACCACTGTATAAGCCTGAAGAGTAAAGTCATGGCTGAGAGACTGGAAACAACACCCAAGTGACATTTTGTCTTTTTCGCATTAAGCTAGATGCAGCACGTCCAGCAGCTCATCTGGGGCTTTCTACTGGTGTGTTCAGGTGGAAGTTAGATGTCCAGATCAACACCACTTGCCAAGCTGACAGGAGGCAAAAGAGTGCAGTAGTAGGGCTGCTTGGCAGCCAGAGTGTCACCCTGAGCAGCCACAGAGAGGGAGCAGGGGATGTACCCTGCAGTGCACAGCACTAACAGGCTGTGCCCCGCACAGTTGCAGCACTGAGGCTGAGATGCATCACTGCAAAGTTGAGCCTCCAGTCCACTGCATCTGCTCCCATCGTTGGCCAAGTCTGACGGCTGAAGTGCATTGCTGAAGCTGACACCAGCAATGCCATTTGAGCCAGGAGAAACAGCCTGGCAGGGAGCTAGAGACGCTCTCACCCATGGGGACAAATGGCACGAAGATGGGGTAGATGCATTTTGGGATCAGCTGCAGTCTTTGGGTCACAGGCAACGTGTTTGATTTTCTACCAGCTCAGGCTGGGTTAATAGGTATAAAGATGTGCTTGGCAGTTGAGGGCACAGCAGTACTAAGGGGCTCCAGAAGGCCCAATTTTGCAGCTGAACCTGTGTGCTCACAGCCAAAAGCTCTGTATATTTGCTGGGGCTGGTAGGGGACCAACTTTCCTTTGCTTGCTTGCCAAGAGCCAAGTTCAGGTCCTGAGAGCTCTGCAGTGCTCTGGCTCCAGCTGATGACTTCATGAACACCTAGCACGGGGAGGAACATAGCTCCCTGCACGCCTTTAAACCTTTGTGTTTCCCTGCGCGTGCCCATGACATCACAGCCACCTGAGGCCTTGAACTCTGCTTTTGGCAGGCAAAAGCCTTTCAGGTCAGCTTACATTGGGGGTTCTTGCTCTCCATGCCCATTTCTGTAATGACTGCTGGATGGCTGTAATTAAATGACTGTAAAGCACCACCTAAAATGCACTACTAATAAATCCTTAATAGCTGGTGCTGTAACAAGCACTTACAAATACATATACATATATATATATATATATATGTAACATGCAGATTGTTAACAGTGTCTGGGCCTGTTTAATGCACAGCTTTAAACAGTTAAAATGCACACTATTAAAATGGCAAGTAAAATTTGTAACCAGCAAAGAAGAGATCTACTCCAGCAACAAAACACAGCCAAGCTTCTTCAGTGGTGAAGAAGCCACAACAAAGCTTGGGGTAGATGAGCTGACGGAGGTAACCTCTCAGCCATGGTTTCTGTAAAGCAACCCCCCTGCCTGCTGCAGAGTTCCTGCCTCTGCCCTGACTCAGAACCATGCTTAGGATCTCATTTCTATTACAAACAAAAATGTAACCTGGTCAAAAGAAAAGAAACCCTCTTGGTTTTTGCTTTCTGTGAGGAAGGAGCAGGATGGGGGAAAATCCATTTAGCCACCCGTATTTTTCCACTTCTCTTTTCTCCAGGCAAAGCTGCAGCGTGGGCAATAGCTCCACAGAGATGGTTTCCTGTGGTTAAAGAACAAAACAAATACACAGCCAAGACTCAGAAAAATTAGTAAAATCAGCAGGTGGCTGGGTTTTGCACATTTGGTGCAACATTGCTGCACATGAAAGGATGGCTGCTGCTTCTGTCTAGCCACGGTCAGGAGCCACACACGTGGCTGGTAAATGCCAGTGTACTAACCAGCTGATGACAAGGGAATATTTCATACTACAGTTGCAGACAAAAATGAGGCCACCCTGTCTTGGGGCCTGCCTGTTGATGTACATCCTGAAACAGTGGAGACCATCAGGTCTGAGCCCTGCTGCTGGGCCCATAGACTTGATATAAAAAAATTAGACATTTTTGAGGCTTTTGAGGCCTGGCAACCCATAACACCCGTGGAAGCTGTGGTAAACTCAGCATATTTGAGAACCAGGATGGGCTGATTAACTTCTTCCTTCCATTTGAGCAATGCTTTGCATCAGAAACGTTGCTGCTGATTCCCCTGGATGTTCCACAGAGGAAAGCTCTACTTGGGCAGAGGAGAGGTGGCATGATCCTTCTCCAGTTAGGGCAGAAACTTTGGTATCACTGCCATACTGAGGGGGGAAAAAAGCCCCCAAAAGATGTTCTCCTCTTCCTTGTGCTGCTCAAAGCTGTCCAACACAAAGATTAACTTAGTCTGCTGCTCCAGCACAGGATCTGTGTGGGCTGCTGAGAGCAAGTCCCCCTAGAAGGATTTTGCCGAGTCACACCAAGCAGGTGCCTCACCCTAAATGTGCAGCTGGGTCTGGAAGCCTCTACTAATCTGGAAGTGCTATTCAGATGACATCCTCCAGCTGCTGGAGAGATTTCCTTACAAACAGTTGGCTCCCCAGAAACTGCCTCTCTCTCATCTGTCAGGTCCAGCCAGCTCTACCTCAGCCACCATTGTGCTGGGTTTGGACCATCTCTGTCCCCTCACACTCCCAGCCACGGGTGGGTTAAACACCATGGAAGGAAGAACGATGACAGCAATACTTGTCGTTGTGATGTGGCAACACAAACTTCACTCCCAAACGTGTGCTATCTCAGAGGAATCTTTCCTAGGGGCAGGCTTGCTGAGAAACGTTGGTGGCTTTGGAATAGGCATGAACTTGACACCACCTACTTGGGCCAAGCCCTGGGCTTTGGGCTGGTCTTTTACCACCACAAATGAGGCTGTTTCAAAGGCAGTCAGATTAGTATCTTCACCGAGATGACAAGGTTGCAGCACATAGCAGCTTGAGGAAAAAACAGGAGGTAGAGTACTTTGTTTTCAGGACTTAAAGATTCTGAAATCTTTTCCCTGTGGCCAGAGGAAGATGGCTATGTTCTAAAAGATTAAAATATTCAGTACCTCACTGCAGCCAGAGCACCGGTGTCCTTACATTATATTCCAAAGCCTCCTTTATCTTGGCACAGGTAAAGGCAAGAAAAACAGAGGATATAAAACCTTTCTGCTAAATATCTTAGACACACAAGCTGATTTTCCCACAGCACCACGCTGCAGGGTTTTATGCTGCCCCGTCTCAGCTTTCATACCATCCTCTCCTCTGGATCTCGGACCAACTAACGCCCAACTGCCCAATTACACCAACTTCTGAGTTTGTGTTTCTCATTCAATTAAACACAATGGTGTTACAGAAACTAGACAAGAGGTGGCATGTGTTTCTAAGGACTGAGACACCTGCCAAGGGATGCCTGTCTCTGGAGGCCTTCTCCTTGGCGCAGCATCCCTTGGCAGGTGTCTCAGTCCTTAGAAACACATGACCACTCTGTGACACCTTCCAGGTGCAATCAGCCTTGTAGTACAAATCAATTCAAAATTCATCTCAATGCAACGGTAACATTTCCCCTCTGTGAATCAATCCTGACTGCAACACAGCTCCAGCAGGGCAAAGAGCAGGAACATCTCATGGGAGTACCACTCAGAAACCAGCATTTAAAACTGCATCCCCCATTCACATGACACATTACACACACAGACCTGCCACAGAACGGGAATGTGAAGGAACTGAGCTAAGAATCATTGCAAACATGCTTTTAACATGAAGAACCACCACATTATTGCATAGAATCCTCTCCCTTTCACACATTAATTTGCTCTGATCTATTCATGCTTCTCATAAAACACGACACAACACTCGAATCACGGCGTTGTTTTCTTTAAATGTGTGTGTTTCAGCAAATGACACTCGAAGGTGTATATTCAGTGAGTTAAAACGTTAGACTGCTGCTAGAACCCAGCAGCCATTTATTCAGAGAAGAAGCTGTCTTGTTTCCCTGTCTGTGATTTTTCCATGGAAAGCTTATTCTTCTTTTCAGTGTGTTTGTTATTCAACATATCAGTTGAACAGACCTTCAGAGACTTCTTTTGCTTTTGAATCATTCACAGCCTGTTAGTTCCAATTACTTTTGGTTTGAAAGTTGAACCCCAGCCCTCCCTTTGCCTTGGATATGGAGTTTACATGAACTGATGGTGTTCTCCAGCTGAAAAAAAGAAAAAAAAAAAGATGTGCCCAGAATGCAGATGGGATAAGTTTTGTACAGAGTGTCAGCATCTTGTGTCTGTGTTCCAACAGGAGTAAACTCCTTAGCTGTAACACAGGATCGACGTGAGCACAGGCTGAAAGGCAGCTTGGAATGAATTCTGAAGGTGCACACGCATCAAGACCAAGACCATTAGTCCACAGCTCTAATACCCACGTAGCACACACCTTATTTTGCCAAACCTATGCATTAGGTTCCCTTCTGGAGAGGCAACTTTAAGGAAAAAGAACCCCATCTCTGAAGGGGCACTTCTCCTAAGGTGTGCTGTACTCCAGAGTTAGCTGCCCAGCTGTTACAGGGACAGAGTTATGGACCTGGAAAGCACAGCTCCCAGAAGGGCTGTGTGAGTGACTTGCTGCCCATCTTTCCCCATCTTAACAGCAGCCTGACTGCTACGGGGATACCAGGACTTGGGAGCAGTGCCCAAAATTCTCCGCTCCCGTGAGGCTTAGGAGAGCAAGGCTGGCAGCAAGCTTCAGTCCTCTGAGGCTAGGTAATATGGAAATCAAAGTATTTATCCAGTGCAGAGGGTGAGAGGAAGGGATAACAGGCAGTGCTGAACAGGAAAAAAAAAACCAAAACCATTGAAAGCAACTTTATAGGGAGTGAGAAATGCCCCTGAGTAGTCATTAGCCACACCACAAGGAATGAGATGCTTCAAAAAAAGGGGAACATTTGCTGCAGATATTATGAGGTGGGAAGGACTGGAGGAGGCTGTTATTCTTGAAAGTACTTAATGAACTGGCAGATGGCCCTGTGGTCAGGATGCAGGAAATATAAGTCCCATTTCTGCTGCACATCTCCTGCGTGGGATCAGAGAAGTCACGCTGGTGTCTGAGATCAGCAGACCTGGCACAGTGGGCACTGAGGTGGCCAGTGGCAAAGAAGCTATGAAAAAAATCGATGGGAGATGCCCATTCCAGTATGGGAATTCCTCCATGCCTCCTCTTTGCACAAAGCCATCCCAAATGGGCAAGAACATCTGCTTTTGTTTTCACAGTAAAAGCTGACAGTGGAGGAGATACGCACATTTGGGAGGGGAGCACATTCCGTGGTGGAGCTCTCTGTAATACAAACAATACAAGATCATCCTGGGAACATCATTATTGGGTGAAAACTTACGGTATTCAGGAGAACAAGGCTGCCTGTGAAGGTGGTAGTGGAAGGTGCATTGAAGTAACAGGAGGGCCCTTCTTGGCAGCTGGATGGCAAGGCAAATCACCCACAGTGCATGGCAGAAGGGTGGCTTCTCAGCAGCCTAACCCTGACACAAGACACTGCTTCCCTCCTTCACTTCTGTGGACATTTCAGAGACCTTTTTTCTACCATTAGTATTTGTCATAAGGACAAGTATGGCTGGTGGAATGAACCAAGATAGTCCTTACATAGTTTTCCCTGCTGAAGCTGACAATTAAGAGATGACCAGTGAATAAGGTTTCACATGACCAATTCCATTCAGCTCAGCTCAGTTTGCTGATCAGATTCTAAAACACAAATCAGATAATGTAAAAACCCTAGTCACATGGTAAAGGGAAAAAGGGAACATATCAAACTAGTAGCTTGTTTCTACACCCACTGAGTAGCTACATTTACGCAGTACATTCTCCATAGCGTTACCTCTTTCCACTGGAAAGCAGAACTCTTGTGCTGCCATACTGAGGACTGAGCTGTTTCACTGCCGTAATAACAGTGTCAAGTTTCCCACTTCTTATGAAAAAGAGTCTTTAAAAGTACAGTCGCGACGTTTTAATCCACTGTTTGACACACCTAGAAAGAAGACTTGAGCAGTCAGGTCAAAATAAGTCTACTGAGGCACTGAGCTTAGTACTTTGCAAGGAATTTTGCTCCCCGTTTGCCACAATAATGTGAAGTTTCATTTCAGAAGCAAAAGCTTTGAAATCATTGCCTGAACCAGAACATGAGACCGTGTGGAGCCACTGGACTGTCATTGTTGAGATTACAACAGTGTTCCCAAGCGCAGCCACAGCCTCTGCTGCGATAGGGGTATAAACACACCAGAGACACACGGTATCTGCCCCCCCAGAAGCTTATTGCTGTAACTGTGAGTGGGTGAGGGAAGGTGGGATGAAGAGAGGGTGACTAGAGGGAAGTCTCTGGGCGGTGGTGGATGTCTGCCCTCCATGTTTCAGGATGGCCTGTGAGCGTGGGTGCAGCAGGTCCTTGCTGCGACCTGAGTTGAGGAGCGCCGGGAGCCGAGCTGAGGCTGCCACGCCGACCCTGGAGGAGCTGCGGCGCCTGCTCTGCACACACACCTCCCCCACGGCACACGTGGATCAAGTCTGGCCAAATCTCTACGTGGGAGACCTGTAAGACAGAGGGAAGGGTTGTGAAAGTGTTAATGCAACTCTCAACCCTCACCTTATTGCCCCTGAAATCTGACTCACAGCATGGTGGGTGCTAAAAGGGCTCTGCAGAGCTCATCCAGCCCAACCCCCTGCTAAAGCAGGTTGCCCTTCCTCAGGGGGCACAGGAACGTGTCCAGGTGGATTTGGGAACCTCCCAAGCAGGATATAACTCACTGTCCTTCTTCCAGGTATGTGGCTCGTGACAGAGCCCAGCTGAGCCGAATGGGCATCTCCCACGTTGTGGATGCTGCTGCTGGGAGGTTCCACATCGACACTGGACCCAAGTTCTACAAAGACCTGCATGTGGACTACTATGGAGTAGAAGCAGAGGACAACCCAAACTTCGACCTCAGCGTTTACTTCTACCCAGTTGCTCGGTACATAAGAGCAGCACTGAATTCCCCAAGAGGTAATGCAGGACATCTGCAACGGGGGTCAAGTGGGGCAGGTTATCAGATAGTATTTGGCATAAACCATCTACCTGTAGATGTGGGTGACAATGGAGACACTCAAAGCAAGCAGCATCACTGAACCAAGTGCCTCCTGAACTCTCACAGTGAGTGGGAGCTACCCTGAAACGGGGAATGATGCACTCAACAGGCTTTCAAAGAGACTTTCTCTGTGCCCAGTGCAATAGCAGAAGACATAATAGCAGCTATCCTTTGTTACCTATAGGGACACACTGACCTGGTAAGGAAGGCAGGGACACTTGATCTTTACAAATCAGTGATGGGGTTTAAAATAAAAGCTGGGATGGGGTAAAAGATGAAGGTAAACATCATATTTGAATCCCCTGTTTGAAGAATCCCCTATAATTCAGCAGTCTGTGCAAGCCCTGCAAGGACTCACTGGGAAGCAATTGTGTAGAAGAGAACCTTAAGTGCCAACCCACCATCAGTCAGGAGATTATGTCATGCAAGGTAACTTACAAAATCCTTGGACTCATTAAGCACAGGCCAGATGCTATTTCAGAGGCCTGATGCTAGTGGGAGAACAAAACTATTAGGGACAAATAGCAAGTCTCCACTGTGGCCCCGAACTGTATAGACACACACTCAAAAATGAGTGATTTCTAAAGAGAACAGTTACACACTCAGCAAACTGGTTTTGTTTGCATCATGGTGAGCTCTAGTATCAAGGAAGGTCCTAAAATACTAACTATTCAGCTCTGCCATCCACAGCTAGGACATCTGATGCATACCCTACAAGCTGGGAAAGGGAGAAGCAGTAACTGAAAAGAGAGTTTTGGGGATCTGAGCTGGATGCCTCAGCGTTTACTGCTCTTTTGGAGGGCTTCATCTATCCCATTACAAAGTGTTTGCCTTCCTGCAAGCTCAGGGCTGCGTTTGGATTTCCAACCCAGTAATGTACTTGGAGAATTTGGACCTGCACCCACTTCTATTACAGCACAAGCTATTTGCAACTGAAGTCATTATTGGTGGTGGTCCAGAGAAAGCCAAACTCCAAAATCTCTTCGTGCCTGAGTAGGGGAGGGGGGAAAAAAGCCCTAAATCAATTGACAAAAGACAGAAAACAACAGATGAATCGTGGTGGCCACAAAAGCAAACAAAACCAGCGCTGTGCAAGACAGACGCCCAAATATTGAAAGCTATGAACGCAGAAGAAGTCAGGGCTCAAGGCAAACACAATGAACTCATCATGTCCAGAGTGCAGATTTATCCCTACTCCCAGGCTTTCAGAGATTGCTTTACTCAGCTCCATATGGAAAGAGGGTTCTGGGAACAGAGACAAGGTGAAATTCAATCGTATACAGTGCAGCTGTTGCTGACATTCATCATTTTAAGGAAAGTGCAACAGTTTAGAGAGTATATAAACAAGATGTTCTGGAAGCATAATTTCCTGAGGCACAGAAATTTAGCAGCTAAATACCCATGACCTGTGCAGGGATGAGACAGGGAGGGGATTGTTACTCACATCATTTAGAAAGGAGGGGGGAGGAAAAAGGGCATTTATTATAAAGCAAGTAAAAAAATTACACCAGGTGACAAGAAGCCTGTTCATCTTAAATCCAGGATGTAATGAGGTACTCCTGTTTGATGGAGGAGTCATTTAAGACAGCTACTTCACCATTACCAGCAAATTCAACACCTTTCTCCTTTTTTTTTTAATGGAATTAAATTATCTTTTTCACCTGGGAGGATAAGTCAAAGTTCAGACTATATGAGGCACAAACATGTTTAAAACTGTGACTCAAACTCTCATTAGAATCTAGTAAGAGCTGTTACTCTCATCAGGCTGGAAGGATAATTCTGATGCTTTACACCAGAAGCCTAGAAAACAGCATGGACCGATTTAGTCCAGGTTTCTACCTTAGCTGAACTGAGCATGCCTTTAGTGATGTAAGGAATCCATCTTTAAGGCAAGTTCTTCAAACCCAGATGCCAGAGCATGAGCAAAAAGAGGCAGAGGAGTGTGCTCCTGTCACAGCAGCCAGTGGCCACATCACACCCTGAATGACTGGCTTTGTCACCTTTGTGGTACAGGTTAAGAAATGCAGCCATGCCATGTAAGTGTTATTTCGTGAACTTTGCTTCCCTGGCTGCCTTTCCTTCAGCACAGCCCTGCTCTTCCTTTGCCCACGTAACAGAGCTGTTTGTGAAGGCTCAGCCAAGAGCAAGCAGATGCACAATCTGCCCCCTCTCCCTGCAAGAAAGAACACGGTGTCAGGGATGCACTGCCTTTCTCCCTCATGCTCAGGGGACAACAATTTGACCATCAACCTTGCTCCTTTCCCCGGCCATTTCTGCTATTCACATTTCTCTGGAGTGCAGCTAAAGCCAAGCGTCAATCAGCAGGCTTTGGGAAAGTCTGGCAGAAAAGAGGAGGAAGGAGAACTTGAGAGCACAGATAAAAGCATGCCATGAAAACTATTAGACTTGCACCATGCAAAAAGAAAGATTCTCAAATAGAGGGCTTCTCCTTTTATTGACCTCTACATGTTGAAAATTGGCAGGTTTAGATCACCCCTTAACTTTCTGACATGGCAAATGCTCCCAAAAGCATTTCCCTTCATCCAGTTCACTAGAGCAAAGCAAAGGCCAGGCTCTTTCTGCTGCCTTCTTGGTAGTGGTGTTATGAAAGAGGCTTAACTTAGGAGAAAGGGTCCCTTTTCTCCTGACTCTGCTGTAAGGATGTCACATGCATCACTTTGAGCTCCTGCTCTGCCTTTACCTGTTCCAGGAGGGGTGGGCAGAAGGGACATAGCAACATTTAAGCTCCCTGTAGGCTTCTTGCTAGTTTCAGCTGTGAAAAAACAGACACTTGATTAGTCAAGAACGAGGTGATGGATTGTGCACCTGGCTACAAGAGTGTGGCTCAGACAGGACAGGAGATAAGAAAACCATGGTGGAGTGAGAAGAGCTCCTGGGACCCACCAGTCCAGCTGAGCTCTCCTCCTGGTGAGCAGCACAGTTCCACTGGATTCAATGGAGCAAGGGCAGCAGGGTGTTTGCTCTGGGTGAGGGAACTGGAGCCTAGCCTCAAGGCAGACTGAACCCATCCTGCAAGACAGCAAGGGCTAGTTCAGGACATGCAGCTCAGTTAATGACAAGTAGCGAAAGGACAATGAAATATTATGTGTTTTAATGACTGATCTGTTCATCAACATTGAATTTCCCAACTGGAAATTTGGCCAACAAAAGTTGAATGTACCAACTTTATCCCTAGTGCAAAGCCTTTGATGTCAGTAGAGTTGGAGCAAGCATGAGCTGGATATAATACCCGTAATCCGTTGTTAAAAACCAAGTGTCATTGTTCTGCACAAATCCCAGCCAGATGACACTCATTGTCTGCTTCTGCAAAACAAAAAAAAAGTAGCTTGAGATGTGCGGTGCAACATTTCAAATGAGGATTGCAAGATTTAATAGTGCCAGAAGCGAAGTGCCCCCACTTCTCCTCAGTTAATCCCATTATTCCTGGGGGATCCTGTTACACGCTCCCCAGAGAAGGTTGCAACATGGCCCTCTGATGTGGGATCAGTCCAACCTCTCTCTGCACTGGATGTTCAAACAAGAAGGGTCAGAGGATGTCAGCTTGTGGCACAGAAGATGTGGTTCTAGCCTCCTTGTCCACCCTGTGAGAATGACAAGCACTGGTGGCTGTCTCTGCCACGCTGCTTTCCCAGGCTGTGCTCCAGCAAGCACCTGGGAATCCCACCCGAGCACTGGGAGGCTGCACCTCGGCTGCTCCCGTCAGAAGCTGATGCCACGTGCCATTAGCAAGCCCACTGCAGTCAGTCCCCGTGGCACAGACATGCTTCAGGCAGCAGCCAAATGCTGCACATATCATGGTGGGCTCACAGAGTTACAGCCACTGCTCAGGGACAAGCCTCTAAACAGAACCAAACAGCAACACAGCTTCTGCTTCCTGCCTCAAGCTTAACACTCAGTGTGCTTGCCACAAATAATCTGAGAGTACCTGCTTCCATTAGAGCAATTTTACATTAATGACATCATGTCACATGACTGATTTATCTGTGACAAGCCATCAGGGTTTTTTTTTGTCAACATAGCAGCATTTCTCATGACTTCTGTGCATGGTGAAGCAGAAGCTCACAACAGGGAACAGACAGTGCTCATGTAAAAAGAGATAACACACCTGCATCCTCATGGGAACAAGCGTATTAGTTAGAGCCATGCAGATTAGGTCCAAGGTCAGTAGTTGGGGCTTGGCCATGTTTGTGCTGAGACACCTTTAAAACTTTTTGATGGTCTAGGAGGACTCTTTTGAAAGAAGTGCAGATAAGCCAGAGAAGAAAATTTAATGTGTCCTGCCACCTCCTCCCCTCAGTCACAGAGTTAGGTATCAAACAACAGAGCCAGCCAGTACCAGCAGGCTGGAATGGGTTCTGCTTTCTGTGCACAGAAACACCTCAGCCATCCATACCCCTGCTCAGCTCTATTGTCTGTTCCACTCTGCAGGTGAGGCAATGTGTTCTCCAAGGTTTTTGCCCTGGCTCCATCTGTGTGTGGGAAAAACAAAGGGACCCAAGAATGCTTTTGCAGAAATGAGGTTCAAAACAGCAAGTCTCCTGTTGCCCATCCAAATTCTGACCATATTTAGATTGAATTTCAAAATATTTAGGGATTCCAAATCAGATCTGACCCCAACACCATCTCTTTCTGGTTGGTTTCTGCTCAGTTTCCCCCATCCCGTGTCTGGGTGTAGTTCAAACCATAAGTATTATTTCTCTCTCTGTTATTTGCAGAGTGCTGGTAGCTTAGACCTTGTCACAAAACCTCCCCAGAAAAGCAGTTTCAGAACTGGTTTCTCTATGGCTTCTGCTATCTGGGGTGTGCATTAAGGTGAGCATCCCCAGTCCCTGACACTTCACTGCAGTGAGGCCTACTGCAAGCTACCCAAGTGTGGATTTTCCAGCGACCTTTTGGACTTAGCCCAATCTGCAGCATTTCTCAAACAGAAACTGTGCCCCCCAGACTCCTTTACAATCCTCTGAAAGCCTCAGACCTGGGGGATTCGGGTCTAAAGCGTGTCCTCTGGGAAAGATGACACAGCACCCACATCCCACAAGGTTGGTGTGAGGGCTAATGATAGTGCAGCACGTTGAAAAGAAGACACAGTGAATACTGAAATGAGTAATATCTTTTAGCACAGGGTGCAAAGCAGCTCTTCACATTCCCATCAAAAGCAGGACTTCACTTCCAAGGATCCCCACGGAGTCAGCAGGATCGACAACAGATGCAATTTCACTTGAATAATGGCACCAGTATCTCAGTAAATCCTGTGAAGCTGTATCTGAATGGGAAAACACAAATAGAAATCACTTCATCTCCTAATTCTGCAAAACTGCCCTGAGACTGGAAAAAACCTCTCTGTGCCTTCCCCCAATGGCTTCAACGCCCAGCCCAAGCCTGCTGTCACCAGAGCTGCTTTCAAAAGCCGCTTCCTTGGAGACTGTATTTGTCCCTTTATTGCTGCTGAAGACGTGTCTATCTTTAGGGCTGAGCTCAGATTTCTCATGCCAGGATAATGAAAGGTGCCCGTGTCACATACATGCAACACTTCTTTCAACCTGCTGGCCAGAGCAAGCTCTTTACCCCATGCACTGAGCTCCCCGAACACGTGGCTATGGCATCATCCTTACAACTGGAAAGGGTGCTAAATAAATACCCTGTCATACACTAAAAGGGGATTGAAGATTAAAAGCTGTGCACATAAGTACCCAGAATTAACACCCGGGGAGATGAGGGCAATCAGTTGGAGGTTTTTGGCCGGATCGAGGCTCATCATCCAACACAGATATTTTTGTCTCGCTCCCTGGTAATAGAGAAATCAAGATGCTGTAAGCACAAACAAAACAAGGAACAAGCCCTGAAAAAGCTGTTCATCCTCTCCACCCCTCCTTATATTTTACTGGGAAGCAGCATCCAAGCTGCTTTATCCCAGCTCCAAGGGAAAAAGGGCAACACGGGATTGTTTTCACTGATTTCGATCTTTTTCTGGCTACAAACAGTGATGATGTTCAATGGTGTTTTGCACAGCCACACAATCAGTAACCAGGAGACCACAAAGGTGACAGTCTGAAAACAGTCAAGAACTTTAAAAAACACATGCAGAAAGTTTTCTTTCAAACTTGTGAAGATGTCCAGAGTGAGGGCATGTGCTGAAACGGTTGTGCTAAAAAGACATGACCTTTTTTTCACCTGCCTTCACAGAAGACAGGGAGAGCAGCCCCTTGGGTGGTCAGAAGTTCAAATCTAGCACTAATTATTACTTTAATAACACCCAGCTGCTGAATCATGGCCTCTGTGGGAAGACTAGGTCTGACTGCAGCAAAGGACAAGAGTTTGAAAACTTTCAGGCAGGGCTATGATTGAGTAGAATCACAGAACTTCTTTTTTCCCCAGTTAGGAATCCGTCAATGGATCCGACCATTGTTGTCAAAGCTGAAGCACTTTACAACATGTACAAGATGTAGGTTGTCAGATTCCAGAATGAGCTCTCTGTTCACATCCAGAGGGGAACACCTAGAAGCCTGAGTTTCTCCACGTGAGAGCAATCCATCCTTTAGACACAGTTTCTTCCAGTTTCACATAAGACGGTTTAAAAAACGTTTCTCTCTTTCTAGCACAGGTTGAAGATACACATGAGAAACCTGGGAAGCAGTCACGATACAGAACTGCATTTCTCAGGCTGCTGCTGTGTGTGATCACAGCAGAAAAAGAACGCCTAAAGCAGAGCAGAGGGAAGGAGGGAGCTAAACTGGAGCTCCTTCCTTGGAGGTCTTCAGGACCCGCCTGGACACATTCCTGTGTGACCTGATCTAGGTGAACCTGCTTCTGCAAGGAGATTGGACTAGATGATCTCTAAAGGTCCCTTCCAACCCCTACCATTCTATGATTCTACACTCAGGGATCCCTGGAAGGTCTTTCCTGAGGCTCATTGATAGCAATGTAGAAGGACTCACCATATTACTCTTGATGAATTCTTAATGAAGGTGCACATCTCACACTGAAACCTCTGGAGAACTCCGAATGTGTCCTTAAAGTGTCTTTCCAGTAATCACCTAATGCAGAAGAGAAGACAGAGGCATTAGGGAAGGACAGTGACTACAGATGTACAGGGCAGGCTACTGAAATTCCAACCCACAAGTAAGCTGGTGCAAACGGCAGGTACAGACAAGGGCTGTTCTTAAGGGGAACATCCATTTTCTCTCACTCTGGGCAGCAGTCAGCACCCTCTGAAAACATTACTGCCCTGAGCAAAGAGGAAAGAAAGTGCTTGTGTAAAACCAGGAGTGTTCCTGTAAGAGCAGTGAGCACTCCTGAGCATTACACGTTTGAAATCCCAAGTTTCCAAGCCCTCTGGTATGAAGTAACCTGCCAAGGCTGCTTTCCATGGCACAGCCTTCAAGTAGGAAGACTTGAAGCTTTACCAGCAAAGCACATCACTCCCAAAACCACATGTGTGCAAGCAGGGACCAGCATGGATGGCTGGCTGGGCAGCAGGGCTGAGGGTATGCCAACAGGCTGATAGCTAAGCCCAAACACACAACCATGAAACACAAGTAGGAATTTTCTGTCCCCAGCCATGAAAAACCTGCCCTGTTCCCCAACCAGCTCTGCACTAGTTCAGCTCTGCAGGGCTGAGCAGACCCTGGGTGCTCTGCCCCAGGACCCAGCATCACTTCCACCTCTGCTCCAGCACAGTAACTCCCACCATTTGACCTCTTGGCATAACTGCATCTCTCTTTCTCTCTCCCTTTTCCAGGCAAAGTACTAGTTCACTGTGCCATGGGAATCAGTCGATCTGCAACCCTCGTCCTGGCATTCCTAATGATCTGTGAAGGAATGTCCCTGGCTGAGGCCATTCGCACCGTGCGCTCACACAGAGGCATCTGCCCCAACTCTGGCTTCCTCAGGCAGCTCTGGGAGCTGGACCTCCACTTAGGAAGGGGCAAAGGCAGAGGAGCAGAGGCTCATCTCCTGGCAATGGACTGAAAGATGTTGTCCTCTCCAAAAGCAGTGCAAGGATGCTGCCAGGGCTGCTCTGCAGCTGCACCAAGAAACTCCGTGGGGAAAGGGCTGAGCGTGAGCGAGCCTGGTAGGAGCTGGACACGTGTTCTTTGGATAAGCCAGCTAATTGGAAAGAAAATGAAATAAAGAAGAATTCAAACTGGCAGCTCTGTCCACCTGGGCCTGTTTATTTAACTGCCTGTTGGGCAGGGCATAGGGAGCAGTTGTGTTTTCGTGCAGAATTAAAAGGCAGCACAGTCAGCTTGAAAAAAGGCTTTTTTACTCGCTTATAATTGCATTTATATGGCAAGAGGGAAAATGGCTAAACTAGTAAAAAGAAAAAGAAAGCATGAGGTTTTGAAGCAAATCTTTACCATTTCACATCCAGCTGGCATAGGGTGAGACCAGGTTTTGCAAGCTGACGTGCTCCTTTAGTCTGACACGGTGACATTAGTTAGGATCCAACTCAGACCTCACGTTCCCTCTGTTAAACGCCACAGAGGCTCCCCTGCTGGGACCTTCATCAGTCCCCCGAGCTTGAAATCTATGGCAAATACTCAAAACTCCAAAACCAAGAGAGTGTTAAATACTCAGGAGCTGGTCCCGGAGGTCCCAGGCTACTGAGAGGCTGAGTGCTGGTCCTCGCTGCCGGGGCAGCGCAGGGACAGCAGCGGTGCCAGACACAAACATCCTCCCCTTGGCTTTGCAACCCGACTCTCCAAACTCCCGGTTCCCCAGACTTCCCTGGTTTTAAGGGAAAGCCAGAACCCAGTGTCATGGTGTCAGAGCAAAAATGAGCAAAGCCTCTAACAAAGCCAAAGCAGCAGCTCCGCGTTTCCATCGCTCCTTTACGCCCAATTGGGCACATTGGATCTGGCGCAGAACCCGGAGCAGATATTTGCGCCGGTGCAATTACAGCCACATCCACAACGGTGCCAAATGCAAACAATATAGAATTTCCACTTGACGGCAGATTAATTTGGTGTGATGTTTCCCCTCGAGAGGTCTTAAAGGCTTGCAGCTCTGGAAGTACCCTGCAGTTTGTATTTATAGCAGCGGGGATGGTGAATAGAAAGAGAGAGAAGCGTGTGCTCACATCTTACTCGTTCTGAAATGAAGTTTCTTTTGCCTCCATACATTAAAAGAAATTAATTGAGCGTGGCAGACTTCCCCTGCATTTCTCAGAATGTCATGTGGAAACATGATTTCCCTGCAGAGCCTACAGAGAGATTTCAGGTGGTGTTTCCACTTTTACAAACACAGTAAAGTACAACACGAGCAATGCTCCAGCCTCATTTCCTCTCGGGGAACAGAGAGATGGGTCTTCCCTCCAGAAAAGGTCTCGTCATCCTTGGAGACCCCAGTAAGCGGCCAGAAGGGAGGTCACAGCTAATGATGGAAAAAAATCAGTGAAGTTATAGCATTCACAGGCCTCTCACTGCCTGCCAAAGCAAAGGAGATTACATTTCAGTCAGCATGGTGGCTGAGCCGCTCCTGGCACTCGGGCCTCCTCCACCTCAGCCTGTCTGGGGATCCTTTTTTATTGCAGACCACGCTGAAGTCGTTTTGTGAGCAGTCTTTTCAGTTGCCTCACTAACCACTCCCCTTCAAGTCTCTGTAGCTCAGCCCATGCCAAGCCAAACGGCAGTATATTAAAGCACAAGGGGCGTATGAAACACAACGGCCCCAAAATCTCCGTGAGTTGAGCCCATTAGGACAGGTCGTAACTCCCAGCAAGCTGCACATCTGGAAAGATCTGTGGCTGCAGGGCAGAAAATTGAAGCGAACAACTTCTCAGACTGAGCCCAAACTTACCCCTCCTGAGTGCTGCTGGCCATGTCAGGCCTATTTCAGCTGGCTAGGGACAGCTGTGGATTCCCCCTTCCACGGTGAGCCTGGCTGGGGCTGCAGCCTGCCAGGACAGCCAGGGCACTGGCACAGCAGGGATGCTGGCTGGATGGCACTGTTACAGGTGTGGGATGGAAGCTTCCTCTTCACTCCTGAAAAAAAAAACCGCAGCAAACAACCAAAGAATGAAGAACAAGAGGTCAAAAACCCTGTCCCAAAGATAAAAAAGTAGTTACCCAACACCTGGAGAAAAAAAAAAAAAAAAAACCCAAAACCAATCCCTGCAGGACTGAGCAGTCCTCACCTCTGACCCAGAGTGTCTTAGTGCCTCTGTGCTGAGCTCAGCAAAAACCTCTTAAAATTATAGCTGGAATCAAGACTAATGGAGCAAAAACCATATTGGGGGTTGTCTTCAGATGTATCTTGTGCTACAATTTCAAGATCCAGAGTTACTGACTCTTTGCAAGCCACCAGCTTTGCTCGAGAAGCAAGGGACAGCTTCTCCCACCACAGTCATCCTGGCTAAGAAGTCACCTGTCAAAAGCAACGCCACTTGAGACTTCAGGCAGGGTGGAAGTGATTAAGCCAGCAGATTCAGAGGTGTTAATGGTCAGAGCAGTGCTGGTACTGCCATCTTCTTTGTGCTCCTTCTTAGGAGTTTATTTAAGAGCACCTATCCATTGTGTGTGACCTCCAGCACTGTGGCTGAGCTGGCATACCCCCAACAGGGTAAACCTCCCAGGGAAGATGAGCATCTTCTCTCTTCACACCCAAAGCACGTGGAGTTTGCCTGAGCTGCAGCAGGATGTTTGGGGACAGGCACAACAGGACTGCTCTCCAGCCTCCAGAACTAGCACAAAAGCACGAGGATGATTTTCTCACACAAGATATCTTGCCTTCACCAGCTTTTCCTCCCAGACCTTCAGCAATGTTAAATACAGAACATATTGCTGTGGGTATGTTTGCACTACGTTATTTAGCCTTTGGATTTGCACTTAGGGTTTTATTTGTGAAAAGAAAGTGAGACCACAAATCTGCTCTGCAAGGAGCCAAGGGAAGAGAGGACAGACCTTTCAAACAAGTGGCATGGAAAGAGATGATGCCAAGGACACGTTTTCCCACGGAAAGAAATGGCAGCCAGGAAGATAATGCCCGGGTACACACTCTTTGTAGTGGCAACAGCTGAAAATGTCACAGCCTTTTTCTTTCAGGTGCATTAATTCTTCCTCCTTGCACAGGTAGCTTTGGGGTTGCTGTAATAAGGATGGCTCTCCTATGGGACCTTCTTAATTAACAGCTATTGACCTTCTTCTCTCACAAAAACCAAACCCAAACCAAACCAACATCAGATCCCCTGCTTTTCCCTTACATTAGCCTGTTCCACTTTAGCCAGTGGCTCCCACTTTTGCTTTAACTTCAGCATGGCCAACCAACACCTCTGCATAACCCTGATTGCCTAGATCAGATCTGCCCAGCTCCTGACAGCCTCTCCAGAACTGCAAAGCACTGTCAAGCCCACTTGCCAGACATTATTCTCCTCCTGTTGGTTTTAGTCCTGTATTTTCCTGATAACAAGGCTGAGCTATGTGTTACTGTGGAGGAGGGCTTCAAAATAGCTTGTGCTTTGCAAATGTACTTCATAGCCAAAGGTTCAGGAAAGTATAAGCAGCTCCTGAAGCCAAATCAAACAGGAATCTAGGGCCTGCGAGGCTTTCAACAGTTAAGTTTTCTTTAGGCTACAATTATTTTGCTTAGAAACTAGACCCTTGATCTGTTGCAGGAGGCTGCAGTTTAATAAAGTCAAACAATTTGCTCTTTGCAGTGTACTATTTGCGGCAGGAGTACCAGGGAGTCACACTGCTCCCCCTCACCGCTGCCTCCTGGAGCCTGCTCTGTTTATACACAGAGAGCACTCTCAGGAAGCACTCCTAAAAATACCCAGCAACGATAGCTGAGGATCTGGCTCTGGCTCTCCTCCTTCTGCCTCCGCAACATCCTTCCATCATCCTCACAGTCAGCAACCCTGGCTGTTCAAGCAACCTCATTACTGTCTCACTCTCTAAAAACAACCATCCTTTTCCTTCCTCCTCTGCCAGTAGCCATTCTCCACCCTGGCACAGAGAAACCTCCATGATGTTGCCATGCCATGACCCATCTAGTGCTTCCTTGCTTGAACACTCCAGGCCAGCAAAGCCCACATCATCTTTATCAACACCTTCAGAACATCAACCTGGCTCTGCCCACTCTCCAGGCAATAAGAAAGTGCCAAGTTGGGGGAAAAATAGTGCCAGAAAAACAACAGCAACACCTTTTACTTCATTTTATAAAGGGGCATTTAAAGGTGGCAAAACAAGACCCAGTGCTCTCCACAGACTAACTTTCGAAGCCACTCTCAGGCAAGTTACCCTGGAGACAAAGCATCTCCCAATGGAAATGCCTCTGCAAACAAAAACATTTCCACAGCAGTACAAGTGGGAAACCTGCACAGCAAAACTCCAGCCAGTCACCAACATCAGTTATTAAACTGCAGGTACAGTTCAGAAGCAGCTCCGGGATTCAGCTCACACCCCTCATCTGTCTTTTGCCCGAGATGTGGGCAGATCCTTCCTCCCATGAAACGCCACTTGTTAAGGGATAGGATCTTCCAGTCACTGCAGCCTGATCCTGCATGTTGCCCATCATCTTCATGACCACAAAGACCTTCCAGCACCTTGAGCAGGCACCCAACACAGACCGAGACTCACCGCAGCACGAGGGATCTTTGCTCCTTCACCCTGCTCACGTAGCGCCGACTGACCTAAATGCTTCTCTTCTGTAGGTCTGCAGCAGACAGTCCCAAAAATCAAAAGCTCAACAAGCTCTGTTGTTGTAGCAGACAAGATTTATCCACCCCTGTGGTTATTCCCAACGTAAAACCCCTCTGAAAGGCAGCTGCTGCTCTACAAACCCCTTGCTAGGAAAACAAGGCATCTAATTCATCTAACTCCTCCTAACTCAAGGCTAATTATAATTCATCATTCAGTCTCATACTCAACATTGACAATGAAATATTCACCACAAAATTTACAACCAAAACGATTCCTCATAGCCCTTCAGGTCGCTTTTGGAGGGCCACCAGTTCTTAGACAAAACCTCCTCCGAACCTGAGGGGCACAGAGCTGTTTGAAGCGAGACACGGACACTTCTCTTGGACCAAAAGCATTTCGGTTGCTTACAAGAACCAAATCAAGCTCCTCACATAAACCCCCACCCGTCATTTCAAACCCATCAGCCAGCAGAGGGATTATTTGCTCGGCTCTGGTGACAACTGGCTGTTACCAGAGTTCTTCTGACACATTGTTTCGGAGAACATCTGTTTCCACTCGGGCTCCTTTAAACTTTCAGATGTGAAAAACAAAAGCTCATTTCCATGCCATGTCTCCCATCTTCCCCTGGCAGCGGTTGCGTGACGGTGAAGTTATTGTTAACGCTGGATGATCTGTTTGTCACTTTTATATTTTCCCCTATCACATCTATTTTTAGCTGCTCGTTAGTATTTACTTGGAGCCTCTCCTATAAATCTTAAACATTTATAGCACATCTCGACAATTCATCAAATGGAGCCAACCTCCAAGGAAAGGAAACCCAAACCACTTCCCCCTGCTCAGCTGAATGAGATTCAGATCCTTGTCTTTTCAACTTCAAACTCAACATTTTCCCATCTGCTCTTTATACACAACAGCCCTTTTGCTCTGCACCAATATTTTATTCTCCATTCATAACTTTTTACTTCCCTCCAGAGGTTTCCTGATGCTTTTAGTCTGCTGGACTCATAGAAGACTTGAATTTTGGAGGGTTTCTCCCCCACCTCCCCCACCATTGAAGGGGAAAAAAATAATCATTCAGCAATGAATGGCCACTTTTCATTACTCATTCACAAGAGACACACAGCAGGATCCCAGGGCTGGACTCAAAGACACTTTTCTTTGCCATTCTCACAAGAGGAAAACAGCATTTTATCCCAGACTATTCAAACTAAGGCTATTTGGAAATTAAATTGACTTTTTCCTCTGTTTCAGTCACTGCCAGGCATCTCTAACCCCCTCTGCATGCATGTCTACCTACCCACCAGCTGCACAACCTTTGTAGCCATGACCATGCCTCCGAGGTACCAGGACATGTGATTTGCTCAGGTCATCTGTGCTGGGAACGTTTCTGAAGGATTCAGCCCATAAAGGTCAAGGACAAGATGATTTCAAGAAGTAATAACCTGAAGATACTGTTGGGACCAGAGTTTTGCCCAAGAAACACATCTCTACTTGTGAAGAAACACCAATCCCCTTGCCAGGCAGCTCCTGGCTGCTGGGACCAAACACTGCCAGAGGCCAGGGACACGGCTCTCTTCGTCCTCCTCAGCTGTCCTGGGGAAACCCCAGCCCTGCACGTTTGAAGGCTAAGCCACGTATTTCTCAGTTGCAACTGTTAATTGCCTGGATGTGATTAGCTGATACCTGACTGGGGCACAGAACTGATTAAAAAAATCAGACTGACCACCTTTTTAATTCCCTACACATATGAACTAATCAAAGGAGACATCATACAACAAGAGATTAAAAGTGTTCTGAGGAAAACAGCCCTAGCATGCATGTTGGTCTTACTGAGGGGCTTCAATGTGAGCAGCTCATCTGATCAGGCAGAAGAGCTACATGTCTCTTTTTAGGGAGGTAGGGAGTGCTTGGGAGAAGGCAGCAACAGAGGCACGCACTTAGATTTCTACAATCAAAGCTACTTTCAGTCAGTTCACATAACTCTTCAGTTTACCTGATGTCTTTTCCTACTGTCAGTTTTTCAGGGAAAAAAGAAAAAATCAATGGGTTTAGACTCAGTTACAGCTCTGTGTGGTTGCACTCTCATTACAGGATCACCACAGCCTCCGGCAAGTCCTCCAGTTTCTAACCCATCCTGCTTCACGCCAGACCTCTGTCAACTCACCCACACCTCTGCTATGCCAAATCCTGTTGGGCAGATGTCAAGGATCAGTACCACAGCAGTCCATTCAGCCACAAGCAATTCCACAGATGAGTACTAATACATCTGTTTTTTCAGACTAGTCGTGTTGGCAACAGTCATCCCCATGCTCAGAAATGCCTTCCTGAGGGCTTGCTGAAAGATAGAGAGAAGAGTTTGGGGCTACTTGAGGAAAATAACCCCACCAAAACCCGAGAGATTAAAAAGTCAGTGTGTTCTGGTAGTTATCCGATGCAATGTACTGCAAGGGCACTCCTGGAGTGCTGTAATTGTCCTGGCAGAATATCACACCCTCCAATATCAGCTCACAACGTGCTACAGGCACTTTGAAGAAGGAAAACAAAAAAGCAAACTGTGCAGGCACAATGAGTTGCAGAGAGGAGAGATTACAGCAGCAAACTCAAGCAAGTCAAAGACAGCACCATCATGCCAGGCTCCCCTCCCCACCCCAATCGTTTTTCCCACGAGAAGCAGCACGTCAAATCCCTTACCATCCTTCAAAACATAAAGATCAAGCTGAAGATTGACACAGACTACAGGGTTGAAATCTTATCCAGATTTTCCCTCAGCATTAGACACTTCAGACCTGAGATGCTGAAGTTTATGATGGTAACAGCAACTTTGGATCCAGAAGCACAGCTAGATTCACACAGGCACCACAAATGACCCCTGTTATCCACCTAAGCAAGAGCTGTACTTGTGCCAGCCCCAGATGATCCAAACTCCTGTCTTCATTCACACACACACCCTCCTTCCCACTGGGAGAATGTCTTCATAAACCATTTTCTTCATTATTATTATTATTTGTCTTAGGGTCCATTGTTTTCATAATTTTCTTGACAAGGGTAATAAACTTCCATTCCTCCTCCTCTCCCCTGCCAAGGAAAGCTGAGATCCTCTGGTAGATTTAGATTAGGAGAGCGTAGCAACATTACGAGACATGGAAAAAGCTACAGAGCTAGAGTACTGCCACCTGGCCCACCACAGCCATGTCCTAGGGCTAAAGCAGCTGGGAGCACATGCCTTTTCATTTCCTTGGCTATGCCTTAAAATGAGCAGTGTCAGAGAAAGATGTATACAGGCGTGTATATTACAGCACCGGCAGCACCCATGACGTTGGGACATTTAGCAAACCTCTTTACTCAGCAGCAGCTCCAAGCCTCGGAGCCTCCAGCTTTGGGAAGGCACAGCCCTTTGTGAGCTGTCAGTTACGCTAAGATCCCTACTCAAGCAGAAAGGATTCCCACCAGACAGAAGAAATCTGACCAGGCCCTGTGTTATCACATATAAACTGACAGAACAAATCTGTGTTTCCATTTGCAGAGGATCGTTTCCCAACAGAGCCAGAACCAATCAATTCCCTCAATTTTTCTTAAAAACATCTGGAAAGATCATACAGCAACACAATTCATACAAGGCTTTAGTCTTTCGAAGAAAGATTTAGCTATGCTAGCTCGTAAGATGCATGAGTTGCCCCATTTTGAAGGGGGAAAAGGACCTGGGAGTGTTAATTGATAGCTGGCTGAGTGTGAGCCAGCAGCGTGCCCAGGTGGGCAAGGAGGCCAAGGGCATCCTGGCTGGGATCAGCACTGGGGTGGCAGCTGGAGCAGGGCAGGGATTATCTCCCTGTGCTAGGCCCTGGGGAGGCTGCAGCTCCAGGGCTGTGTTCAGTGCTGGCCCCTCACTCACTGCCACAGGGACACTGAGGGGCTGCAGCTCCAGGGCTGTGTCAGTGC
>WBNH01001174.1:21965-128717 GCA_013401255.1 Urocolius indicus | reverse complement strand
GGCCCCTCACTCACTGCCACAGGGACACTGAGGGGCTGCAGCGTGGCCAGAGCCGGGCACAGAGCTGGGAAAGGGGCTGGAGCACAAGGGTGCTGGGGAGGGGCTGAGGGAATGGGGGTGTTGAGCCTGGAGGAGGCTGAGGGTAGACAGCAGCACTCTGCAACTCCCTAATAGGAGGCTGCAGGGAGCAGGGGGTCAGTCTCTTCTCTCAAGTGCTGAGTGACAGGACAAGAGGAAACAGTCTGAGGTTGTGCCAGGGGAGGTCTAGGCTGGAGCTGAGGCAGAGCTTTGCCCAGGTTGTTTCTCACAAGCATTAATGTGCACCTGAGGTTTTCACTGCCCTGTCATGGCTGCCTCAATGATTCAGAGTTTGGGATGAAGCGTTTGGGTACTTTCTGCCACAGCAGCACAGCAGAGCTCTGGAGACAGCGATGGTATTTATAGCAGCCTGAAAACTGTACCTCTTCTCACCAACTGAACCAGTCCCCTGAGCTGAATGCTGCAGCTAACCGAGAGCAGACTGTCATATAGCATCAGCTACGTTTACTCCTGGTCCTCCAGATGAGGCTGTGCTGACTGCATTGTCACAGCAGTGTCTGAGGGGAGGTCATCTTCATGCCTAAATTTCCCCTCCAGGAACAAGAGTTCCTTGTGCATCTGCACCGCTAGCTTTCTATTTTTAGGCTTGAACCCTGTGATGTAATCTTTTTTTTGTTTCCAAGGAAACAATATTTGATGTATTCTACTTTCAAGTCCTCCTTCCTGCAGCTCCCTGTTCCCTCCTCCCCTGCTCTCTCCCTCCCTTTTTAACAAGGGATCAATCAATAGGTAAAACCTGTACTTACTTATCTCCGGCGTGCAGTGCAGTTCTCTCCTTCTCTCTTTCTGAACCCAGGCTTCTTCATAGCACTACAAAAACTCAAGACATTTCAAAACCAGGCTTAGCAGTAATTTTATGCACTGTTTACACACATTACTTTTTTGATAGTAAATGAGCTCTAATTGCAATAGGCAGCAAGTCCTTCTGACAGCTCAATTTCTCCCAAAACTTCAGTTCTGCATCTCAGCCCCACGTCTTGTTTTCCTTTAAAATCCTCTCCCTGCCCAGCCAATCCAGCTTTCCCATGGTTTTACACCTGAAGCCAGGGCTCCTGAGGGTCAGTCCTGTCCCCTGGCACTCTGGCAACAGGGCATCTCCTGATACCTCTCTGCATGCTTCTCTGGCACACAGTGGTGTTCTCAGGGCTGCTGTGACTCTGGGTTCCCTTTCATTCACATGACAATCCTCTAACTCAATGTTCTTTCAAAGCAGCTGGTTGCCACTTCGCTGTATGTTGGGAAAATTCCGGGGGCTGAACCCATAATCCACAGTTTAGACTGAAATCAGCATCTCTAACAGCTGGAATGAAGCATGCTGAACGGACTCTTGGAGACATGTGGGTACGTTGGAGTCTTAATGGAAAAGCAATTGGTCAAGCTCAAAGCTTCCCCTGAAATCCCAGTACGGGTGTGTTTATGTGGATGGGTGCAAAGGGGTAGGAGAGGCTGGGTTCACAAAAGCAGACTACTTGAACACTGCATAAAAATTAACACCAGCAATGCTCATAAGCACCAGCTGATTAATTCTGAGTGGGAAACGTGCACTTGTTTCTATTACCCCTGCCTTGTGTCTCTGTGATATGAAACGGTAAATGAGCTGGGACTGATAGTCTGGCTCTACATACAAGGAAGGTACAGCCAGAACACAAAGGGGCAGGTAAAACCCCATCCCTAAGCGAGATGACGTGGTGAGAGAGAGAGAACAGGTGTTAAAGCACATGCTGGATATAAAGACAGCGAATAACACCAATGTTATGCTGTTGAAGTGAAGATGGAAATTGCCAGCATCAGTTCTACCCACCAAAACCACCCATCAGTTCCACCCACCAAATCTACCCATCAGTTCCCATCTCAGCTCCAAAAAAGGCCAGGCTCTTTGGGGCTTTTTTAAGGTATCTGGTCTTGATCCAGAGGCTCCATGTCATCCCATGAGCTGCCCGACTATGGAACAGCAAGGGACAGGGGAAGAAAAGACTTCCATGATATAGCCCTCTGGCAGCATCTCTGGGTCCTTTTCAAAAACTCATCACAATTTCTCCTCCAATCCCTTAGCGAAGAGTTTCCCACACTCTGATTCCCACTGGAAGCTGCTCCGGGAAGCCACAACTCTCCTCCTTCCACCTCCATAGCATTCATACTCAAGTTCTTGTCCCAGACTGTCACAGTTGCTATCGTGCCTTCCCATTCTCCCAGTGCAACCACAGCTCCATGACTCGTCAGCAGCGTCTCCTTCCCAGTGGTTGCTCAGTTCTCTTGAAGAGCCTCGGTAAAGATGCCATTTGTCAGGGAAGGGAAGGGCAGCAAGCTTCAAGTGTTTGTCACTAGGGTTTGTCAGTTTCTTTCTGACGGGAAACATTTCTGGGTAGCTCAAACGCAAAGCACATTTCATGGTGTGGCAACGCACTGCTTTAGAGATTGTGGTTCTGTAAAGGAAGAGCTTGATCAAGTTAGTTTGTCTCCTCAAGACATTCCTTGGCACCGGACAGGTCCAATTGGGTCTCAGAGAATTCCGTGCCACTGGAACTAAGATGAAACAGCTGCTTCGTTCAAGGTTGTCAGAAAGGCTTTCAGTAATCACTTCCAGCCAGAAGAGATGCTCAATTGTTCTTCTTTCCTGCTGCAAGGGAGGTAAAAAAAAAAAACAACCCAGCAGCTCGCTCTTTCCTCAATAATTCCCTCTTATTTCATTTTTAATCTCTTAAGCAAATTATGAGTGAGGACCTTTGATGTGTGCGCCAGCCAAACTCGCTCCTTGCGCAGCACTTGCTGGACTGGAGAGGATCTCCTGTTCTTATGCATGGGGTTGATGATAATAACAACTTCAAAGCCCTCAGGCATGTGTCAGCTTTCCCTGATTTCCTTCCTAAGCATGCCTTTCGTGGGCCAGCACCAGTTAAGACCCATAAACAGCTGCACTCGAATGCCATCTATTCAGGCAGCCTTGATATCTCTCATAAGGTGACAACTCTGTTTCTGCTTCACACAAGTCCTCGGTCTGGCTTTTGTGTTCTTCCTGGAGTAACTCATTTCCCACATTTATGGCGTTCTCAGCTTAAAAGAGTCTGGAACCTGATCAAACTCGGAGCAAGAAGCCATTAAAAGGCATTTGCCCCGAGGTGGTTTGGAGCATTCCTGGTGGATTACGAGGCATTGTTTTGCTGTTGTGCTGTTTGATGAGATGAAGTGTACTTGATTGCTTCTAGGAGGACCCTAGGTCCCAGCCATATGGTACCACAGGGCCAGATGTTCCAAGTACAGCACAACAGCTGCACCTGAGCAGGGGATGGGCAAACTTCCCCCAAGCTTGCTTAGGGAAAAGGAAAAGGGGATGTATTCCAAACAAGTTAATGTTTTGAGTTGCAGTTATCATCCTTTCTTTAGTCTGCTGAACTCATTATCAGAGCACTTGGAAGCAAAAAGCACAGAAGAGTTAAAGACAATATCAGACGGTCACATAAAGAAGGAAAACCACCACCAGAGACAATTTATGCTGGAAGAAAAGAAACAGTTTTGGAAAAGCTGTAAAGCTTCAGGCTTCCAGCCAAGCTTCATCTAAGGAGGTGGAATGAGGAGATTAAACAGGTTTTCCATGGGGCAGATGATTTAACCCAGAAGCAGGGAGCACAGGTTCCACAGACTCTCCTTTCAGGTGTTTGTAACTGACCACGGGCAGTCCTACAGACACTGGACTAACAGCACCAGCATAGCAACTCCGCTCTTCCCCCATCTGCACTGACAGCAAGCCAGAAGCTGGTACCAAGAGGAGAGCTAACATCAATTCAAGCTTCTGGCTGCCAGCTCTAAGTCTCGATCTGGCACTCTGTACACTACGAGATTGCTCTGACCTGAAGCCTGCTCTTAGCGTGCCTGGACACAACTTTCTGAGCAGTTACATACCAAGTAGCTGGTGTTTTTGTTTATTTTTAAGAACATGCTGTGTTTAGGGAACAGGCTGAGTGACAGGTTTCTGGAATCTCTGCAGCAATACATTACTAAGGATATAGAGAAGCCGAATAAAAAACACCCCACAACCTTCTTATCCTCATAAACAATAAGAGTAGAAACAGTCTGTGGCAGCTTCCCAGGATTTAGGTGCAATCCTATGTGTGATACTTGTGCTATACTGAGGGCAAAACCAGCCTGAATTTTGGCAATGCCAAAAAGGCACTTCAAATGCTGTGATGAACTGGAGCTGCCTGATTTTTGGGCCTCAGGATGTCGTGCACTGCTCTCAGTGATGCACTCACTGCTTAACACTGTAGGATTTCTGTGGGAAGTGCTGCTCTTACAGGGCTACCTCTTAGCACCAACTAAGAAAGAGCCTGGGGACCCCTGGCTCTTCCTGTTCCCAGCCTTCTTTGGTAAGGGGAGGTTACAAAAAAGTCCTCAAGCCTTAACTCCCTGTGGCTGTGCCTTGGGATCTATGCTCCATTTCAACACAAATCTCCCAGAACACTCTTTCTACTGACAGCGAGAGGAAAAGCAGAGCAGTGAACGAAACACCTGGCCCCCAGCCATCCCCCTCAAGCCCAGGGAACCTCCTTCAGGACTGAGGTCCTTCCAAACCCCCAGAGAACTTGTTTCATCCCCAGCCTCGAATACTGTCTTATAAACACAGCCACTACTGCTGGGCTATTAGCCCTGCCAAAGATGTAGCAAGAGACACATAAGCCAGTAAAAGTGACTCCTGCCAGGTCAATTCCCAGTTACCCTTCTGGCCATACTGCCCAAGAGGCTCATAAAACAGTGTTTCTACTGGTTGTACCACTTGGACAAACAACAACAACAACTTATCTACAGGAATATTTGCTTATTCACAAAAACACCCCATCAACATAAAGAGTAACTTATGCTGAGTCTCTCCTTCCTGATGAACCTTTCAGTTCCCTCTGTTTCCAGAAACACTCCCCATGTGCTCATTTAAACCATTCACTGCCCTGTGAAGTAAAACCTTCCTCCTTGGGTTTGGTTTGCAGAACGGTCTCACAAGTCAACGTCATTGTGATTGCCCTACTGACAGAAGCTAGCACAGGCACTATCGAGCTGGAATGGAGTCCTGAGTGCAGCAGATGATGCTTGTTAAAGAATCACATAAACCCCTGAACACACCAATCAAAAGGAGGTAAGAAACCAACCTTTGCTGGTAATCTTTAAGGAGGAGATGCAGAGAGCACAACCTCGAGTTGAAATAGCAGGTTATGTGGGGCAACAACCATCCCTTTTGGTTTATAGGGCTGCAACACTGAGCCCCAGCCCCTGGTAGATGCCATGAAGCAATCCCTCAGGATAAAGAGAAACTAAGCAAGGAAATCCTTATGCACGCAGGGCACTGTCAAACAAGTTTGCTGTGGTGCTGTGTAATGGAACAGAAATGCCAGTTGGCTTCAGCAAGAATCAAGGGCACACAGGTTTCTGTGAGGAGGGTGCAGAGCCATTTAAAATGCTCCTCTCTCTATCTGCAGTGATCAAAACAAGTTCTAGCCAGGCTGCAGCTCTATGCCTAGTTTGAAGACTGCTTGTCCGCACAAGACAGAACCATCTGGATTTACTTTATGGTTGACTTTAATATATATATATATCTATATATATATATATATAAGGTTTCTTAACTTTTGCCAAACAACTGGAAGCATAATGGTTTCTGCATGCTGTTAGCATCTCAGGACAGCTGCACATGTCCATTAGGACAAGCTGATATAATTACACACTTACTCTTCCCATGCAATTGTTAAAAACCCAGCTTTTCCAAATAACAGCATATTTTTGTACCAAAGAGGAAATCTTCCAGTTCACCAGGTTGGAATGGGGGAGGGGAGTCTTCTGAAGCAGAACTCTACTCCAAGCTTTTGTTTTAAGCTCACACAGAAATGTCAAGCCTGAGAAAGGAGCGTCAGGTCTTTCCAACTGTGCGTCTAGTGTGGTCTGGCCAGAAACCTGTCGTGTCTCTCTCTTCTTTTCCTGACCCAAGCCTTGTGGAAGAAATTAAGCCCCTTCTAACAATTGTTATGTTTATTTAAAGAAAAATCTTTAGGATTTGTTCCCTCTTTCTCCCTCCTCCCTCTCTGAATGAGACTCGAGCTCGAATCACAGAAGCATTTTGGTTGGGAAAAGACCTTAAAGATCATCAAGTCTGGCCACTGACCTCACACTGCCAAGTCTAACACTGACCCATGGCCCTCAACTCCTTATCTATGTGTCTTCTTCAATCTCCTCTGGGATGGGGACTCCACTCCACTAGCCTTCACCATACCTTCCACCTAGGAAGCTGGTTGGTGGCTTGCTCACTCTGCTTGGCTGTCATCCTTTTTCCCATCTAAGACTTGGCCTCTTCTACCTAGAACATCACCTCTGAAGGTCAGGAACTGCCTTTTAATGATGCATCTGAAAAGTGCCTGGCACCACTCTTTGAGGCTTTCAGACTACACTTGAAAGATAAAAGGATAATGAATGTTGCCCAAGGTCATGTTCTGAGGCTGGGGTGGCCTCAGGGGAGAGCCCACTGACAGTAGGGACCTGCAGGCTGAGCAAGAGCAGGCTGAACACATGCAAGGCTCCAGGAAGGGGGAGCAAGCTGCATGTTCAAAGCCCCATCATCAGCTCAGCCAAGATATTCCCAGAATTAACCAGTAACATGGCAAACATCTGTGTTCAGGAGCCCTACACAACTATGCAACTTTCCAGAGGGCAGGTGCTTACCTCTTCCAAAATAACAGCTTTCCTGCTGTGTTTCCCATGTGTCCAGGCTCCAAAGCGTTCCAAGGCATTGGCCACACTCACAACATCTCAGCAGCTATTGTTTTTTTACTTTAAACCAAAAACTAATGGAAACACAAACAACTGATCCCAAAGCCAGAACATTTTTCCAGGAGGTGAACAATCCCCCTCCTCCCTACACGTTCCTGGGACCCCACAGAGAGGTGAGGCACAAAGGCTCACATTGTTTCAACAGCCAGGCAGACAACCACTTCTATTTCAGCTTCATCTCCCCAGAACTCCAAACAGCAGCCTGAAACACCACACCAGCACAGAACACCATCATGCCATCCATCTGACATCAGGAACACAGCCTGGGGGAGAGACAGCCCAAGAGAAGCCACAGCCCACTGCCCATCCCCATGCCATGCCAGCCGGGGCACGCAGCCCTTGGGTCACACACCTTCCCCACTGACAGCCTGCTTGGATCATCTTACCCAGACTCCCTCCTACAGAGTTGCCTGCAGGGATAAAAATAAAACCACCTCTGCTAGTTTCTCTTCTATGGGGTCTGGATCTCCTCCTCCTCCTCCTCTTCTTCCTCCACAAAGCTTCTCTGTTGTCAGTATAGAATTAATTTGCACAACAGCCTTCCAAGGTAAGTGAGAAGGCACAGCAGGTTTCCAACATCTAAGCTCCTTCTCATTTTAAGAGTGACTATGTGAATAAATTGGCAGGGAGGAGCTTGGCTGCTGTGTAAAACAGAAACTTGGTGAGAGCATTGCTGTTAGCATCAAACAGCAGCACATCCCATGCCCACAACTTCAACTGAAACTGTTTGCTGTTAGTTCAGCAACTGCCCTGCAAAACCAGTCACAAACAAGTCTGGTCCTGGTCCTCCTGGGATGGACTTTTCTCTTTTAAACAGAGAGGGAGATGACAAGGGTGGTTCAGAAGGACCTGAAATAACATTAAAAAGGTTATCTGATGTGGTCAGGAACTTGTGTCCCACTGAAAATCAACAGCACCTACTGTGGGACTTGGGTACTTTGGACAAAGCACTTGGGCAGCTTGAAACTGTGGTCAGGCACAGGCATTTGCACTCACAGGAGATGTTTCTCTTCTTGCAAGAGATGAAAGAAGTTCCATAGTGGATATTCAACGATGACTGGCTGCTTGTTGCATGCATGGAGGTGACAGCAGGGAGTCCTGTAAGCCAGGAAGATGGGCAAGCAGCACATACAGGTCTTTTCATAGAGATCACTTCCAAGATGGTCATCCCAACAGGATGGACCGGGGACCTCAGAAAGTGGCCACAGAGACCAATAGACCACTTTACTGATACCCTGCACCTCCCCTGACCAGCCTCTTCGCCTCCTTCCCCCCACTTCCAGGCAGAAGGCACCAGATCTGAAGGATTTCCCCTGAGAAATATCAATGCTCACCTGACAGCTGGAGCTTCTTCTACCCTTGCAAGCCTGGCTTCAACAGCTCCAAAATCTCATGGCTCTGAATGAAGCGAGCTGGCCACAGCGGTGCCCGGTTGGCTGCAGAGCAAGCACTCGGTGGGAGCGTACTGTGTAGCAGCTCCTCACATGCAGCCACTGATCCCTCCAACAGCCAGGGCAGCAGGCCAGCAAGGTCACCACTGTCCCAGCAGACAAAGTGCTAAGGTGGAAGAGATGACGCTCAGACACCAGGGAACACACATTTGGGCTTTGACAAATGGGCTGTGGCTTACAATGGAACGTTTTAGACTTTCCTCAATGGAGAGTGATGGAGCTCTTCAGGAAAACATTTTAGGGACATAGGGAGCTTTCCAAAGGTTGGAGAGTGTACCTCTGCCCCTTTCTGGTGAGCTGTGCCCATGTCACCACGTGGCTTTCCCAGCTGAGAAATACACTTCAGAAGGCAGGTGGATGCTGAGAGTGGCAGCGCTGGAGAAAATCCAGACAAAGGGAAGGGTGCAAGTGGTGCTTTCTGGTGGTGCACATGCAAGAGGTGAGGATCTCATCAAGGTGGCCCCTCTCCCATTGTGGTGCCAGCGCCAACTCACTTGTGCACAGCGTGACAGGGAACAGCAGTGTGCACGCCACGCTGCAGCAAACAGTATCAGGCTCGACAAAGGGACGGGAAGGCAAAAGATGAGTTTGGGTTTATTATAGTTGACACGTAGGCATCCCATTATCTCAGTCACACAGGGGCTGGGTAACTGAATTGCCAGGTTTAAAGTTTCAGGTCACAACAGGGAATAGTTTTACCAGCAGATGTAAAGATCATCCTTTGGAGTGGGTAGCACTCAAGGTCAGAGTCAGCAAATCCTCCCCTAAAAATAGCCTCCAGTCGCAAAGTTGGTGAGATCTCTTTTGTCGCTCCGCCGCACTCCGCGGGACCCACTTACCCAGAGCACCCATCTAAGCTCGCAGGTAAGGCTAAAACCATATACGTCTTCTCCTGTACTTCTTGTGCTCCTTGCTGTCCTTTTGTAACCTAGTTTAGTAAGCCAGGGAGAGGCCTGAGAGCTGGCAAACTTCCTAAGGTAACTAATAACTTCCTAAACTCGTCGCAGAGAGAGAAACAAAATAGAGCATAAACCTATTGCAGAGTCAAAGGGAGTCTGAAGGGTAACTCACACATCTTTAAAAACCCAACTGGTTGTGTTACAGAAATTACTTCATGAAACAGAAAAATGAGGTGCCAAAACTGTCTTTATCTCAGGGATGGATTAAGTTTACAAATCAGGAATAAAAACCTCAATTTTTGAGGCTTTTCTAACATCTGTGCTGGAATATTTTGCTTATTCTTCAATAAACACTCCACCCTCCAGTCAACTCTTCGCTTCTCCAACTGAATTGGAGCCCTCTCAGATGATGCTGCGTTTGAAGCTTCTTTAGGCACTCTCAGAATGAAATCACAGCTTGATCTGTTCTGAATTAACCAGTTCAGTCAACAATAAAGAACGAGGGCAAAAGTGAGTTTTTAAGAAGTCATCAGTGGCTTCCAGATTGGTTGAAATAGCTGGTTAGTTTGGAATATTCACAGCAGGAGGGTGTGGGAAATAATTGCACAGAGGTTACAGTTCTTCTGGTTTCAAACTGTTTAAAGGCAAATCCATTGAGGGGAGCCTTTTGCAGTCCCTGAAAGCTCCAGGCCTAAGAATGTGGGGGTGAAATGAAGGAACTGAAGTGAAAGGCACTTTTTGGTGAGCACTGGGAACGGGGATAAGGAACACAGGAGTGTGTTCTTCATTTAAATATACTGCAGGTACCACATATTAAGAAACACAGTATTTTGTGATGTGGATAATGACTTATAGCTTTCCATCTCAAAGTACTCCAGCTCAGGGATTTCCACTGTGGGATGTATAACACTTGGCTTCATTCTTTTAGGGTTCCTTTAGAGCAAGATTGTTGGGAAGGACTTACTCCTCCCTCCCAAGAAGTGTTGGCAAGAAATTAAGCTTTTGGTCCAGTGTTAGGGAAAAAGAAACAGCTCACCCCTCCAACCTTTGCAGCATCATACCTCATGGCAGCAGCCTGGGTTGGGGCAAGCGCCAGCTTACACAGGAAAGCACACACAGCTCTTCCTGGCTGCTGCCAGCATCTGGAGCCTGAGCAAAAGGGCATATCAGGGAGCACCAGTTCAGAGGCACTTAAGTTAAATCATCTGACAAAGCAAGCTTTTGTTACTGCAGCTAACCAGCTCTCAGCTCAACTGGTGGAGTCTGAGTCATGAAAAAGCTTAGAAACCAAAGCAGTGTTTACCCTCCTCCCCGGCCGGCGCTGCAGACAGAAGCCAGCGAGGAGAACTTTCCAGTTTATAAAGCAGCCCTCTGCTTAGTCATACCCAAAAAGGGCAAAGGCTTTTTTTTTCCACTCTGAAGGGAGCTATGTACCTGGCAAGCTGGCTGCAAGCTGGAAGAACAGAACACTTCTTCAGACTTCGGCAGCTTGCTCAATAGATCCTTCCTTGCCACTGCTGAAGACCCTCAGGCCTTAGGTCTTATCTTTACTTCTATAGACTTCCAATGAAAGGCCCAGAGCTGACAGAGTCTGCTTTGCTTACTCTTTCCCTCCTTTGGCATCTTGAAAAAAACCCACCAATCTTAAGGTATCCCAGCTCCACTCCTTTGTCAGAGTTGTCATGAGGTAGGAAGCAAAACCTGAAAGGATCAAAACAGGAGTAAGACCATAAATGCAGAGACACACTTAGAATGGGTTCCGTATTGAGGTGTTTGCTGGATGCTGAAAACCCTCAATTGCCAGCTAAAGCAGCAGAATTTATGCTTGCTTGGCACTTTGAAGGAGAAGCAGCTTTTAGACAACTCCCCAAGTATGAAATGGAGGCTAGTGCCCTTGTGCACACCAAACCAAACTTAATAAAGCCAGAATCAAAAGCCCCAGTAGCACAAGGGACTGATGTCATGAGAGCTGAGAGAACTCCCAAGAGCAGGAAACATGGGTGGTAAGGAATTTAAACCATTCTGCTGCATAAATATGGACTGCAGTGGGCATTAAGGCAAGGAAGCCCTATGCCCTCTCTGTCAGGCAGGACTGAACAGCTAACAGAGTTACAGCTGCAGGAAAATAGTCTTCTGCCTCCAGCTTTCTTCCCACCTTCTATTTGTTTAGCCTCTCTCATTGCCTGTTTGTGCCAACAACACTGGGCTCTGACCTTACTGCAGATCTGTAGCTTCAGCTACACTTCAAACACAGCCACAAACTGGCAGCCAGACTACACGAACTTGGGACGGCAGCAGTGACGGAGGAAACCCCCTGGGTCAAGGAGGAGGGCAGAAAAGAAGGGGAGAGGGTACACAGGTCCTTGCAAAGGACAAAGGCAAGTGCAAGCCTCTTCTGTGCATGTCTGCTTTTCATCTTTTCTCCTTTTTTTTTCCTGTTAAATCTCTGCAGCTGACTCGGATCTTAACTCTCAGGCATAAATCTTGCCAAATTGTTTGGCATCTTTATACACAGCACTAGAGCTTGCACAGCACATCCAGCCAAGACATATTAAGAAACACAGTATTGTGTTATGTAGATAATGACTTATAGCTTTCAGCCTCCAAGTACTCAGCAACTTGCACCACATCTGGAAAGGCAGCGTTGGAAATGCACACAGCATCCCCAGAGCTCTGCCACTCACCTCAGGGACGTCACTTCTGCGGGGTGACCCAACCGTAGAGCTCATGAACTGATGTTTCCAAAAGCATTAACTGTTGCTTTTGGGATGGAGGAAGCACACCCCTTCAGCTGAGTAAGTCTGAAAATGGGCCACACAATGTTTTGAGCCTTCCCAAGGCTTTCCTGGGAATCTCAGGTTCCTCTGAGAAGTTCAAGGGACTCGGAATAAGGTGTAAAAAGAATAAGTCTCTCGCTGCCATATCCCTGCTCCAACCACTAAACTGGTTTTTACTCTCCGAGTTAAACAGCAGACAGACTGGCAGATTTTCCTCTTCCTTCCTTCCCTCCTTGCACTGTCTTTTCTCCCTCCCTGTTTTGTTAAAAATAAAACAAAACAGCTAAAGAGCTCATGAAGAAATTTCATTTGGCAGCTGTAGAGTGGAGAGTGAACATAAAGAAGAGATTCCTTCGCTGTGCCTAATGCATGCTGCTTTTCCAAATTAGCCACACAATTACTTCTATCAATGCAAAAAAAAAAAAAAAAACCAGTTCAATGTAGGGTGGTTTTTTTTCCTTCCTAGTGCACAGCACTTGAGAAGGACTTAAAATGCAGTGCAATTTGCCACAGTGTATGTCCTGAAGTGGCTCGCTAATGAAAAGAGGATTAACTCTCCATTATGCTGAATTACCATTCTGTCAAATCACTAACAATATTTTCATTTATATATGTATAACCCAACAGGGAGAGATATCCCAGCCAGCCAAGTGATTAACAAATCCAATTCATCAGATAACACGCATTTGGGTCTTATTTGTGGCGAGAAGGATCAGGGTATATCAAAAGGCAGATGACTGGATTTTGATCATGCCTGTTCTGAGGAGGCACTGAACGTCCGTGACAGCATCACTGGTGAGTCAGTGGCTCAGTGCTGGATGGAGCAACAGATGCTGGGTTGGGCAGGTGGCATCTCCACAGCCTTTGGCATCAGAGCCCAGAGGTGCCCATGGTCACCCTAGGGTGGGCACAGGGAGGTCACTGCTGCTCACACAGTGTGGTCTTGGCCCAGTGCAGCAGAGCAGGAAAGGAGTTGGGGCTTGGACCCCAGGGAAGAGTGGGATGAGCTACAGATTGCTCAGCCTTGCTGGAAGGCAACTCCCAGCATGCTCTGTGAGGCTCCATCCTTCACTATGCCCCAGAGCTGGGCTGAAACCTGCAAGCTGAGCAGAACCTCTCTGGGACCACGGCAGTGCCTGCTGGCTGACCCTACTCTTCATCTCTCCCCATGAAATAAGAAAGGCAGTCTTGTGCTGGAGCAGCACTTCCAAGGAGTAAGCAATGTGCAGAGCCCCTTGTGCAGAGGGCACGAGGACTATTCCTGCTAAGAGGGCAGGTCTAGGAAAGGGCCTTCTCTCAGATCCATCCAGTGTGCACAGGGCAGTCAGGACGGGCTGAGGTCAGACACTTTTGGTTCCTGGAAAGACATAAACCTTTCCATCCTTCTCCCTGGAAGCCAAATGTTTCATGGCAGTTAACTCCAGAGCTCAAGGAGCAAACCAGACCCTTTTTCTCCCTTCCCTTCCTCCTCGACTCTGATGATACTTCTTACTTAGTCTAGAGTCAAACCTAAAGCATGTGTTTTATTAGAGGAATTTCACCTGATGATTTCCTGTGCTCTAATTCAATTTCAAAATCCCTGTAGCAGACAACGCTGGCAAGGCATAAGAGAACACAGCTCACTTGAAAGTTCAGGGAGCATATGGCTTCTCAGGACAGACAGCAATGAGCATTTCTCAGCAGTGCTCTGAGTGCTAATCAACCTCCAAACCTAGACGGTGTGGCAGTAGCACAGAAGATGATGTGCAGATGTAATTACCCTGGCTTGAGGTCTATGAGGCAGCACTGCTGGTGTAACAAATCAAGGTGAGGTGGCCACTGAGCACCATTACTGATTGCACTGCTTTCTCTTTATTCCTTCTCTCCCAGTTTATGGAGCCATGTGTAAAAGCACAATCAGTCCTTCAGCATCGAGGCAATGGGCTCTCAGTTAATTCCTTACTAGACAAACAGCAGCTCTTACCGAGTTCTAGATAACAGCCTGTTCGCTACCCAAGTCAGACTGTATTAGATTTGCATTTCTGTCAAGTCTAACACAATCTACACTGTTGAGTCTGCAGGCAGAATGAGGGTAATTTTGGCCCAGGAAGGGAAAAGCGTCTCCTGGAGAGTGGCTGCTGGGGCCACGAGGCACGCAAAACCCAGCCCAAGGTGCACGTGCTGGGAGCTGGGATTCTCAGAGCCCTTTACACATCTCAACAGAAGACCACTCAGCTAAACATCATCATCATGGTTGAGGAAGCTTGGCTGAAAGATAGATCCCCTGGCCAGTGAAAACAAGCCAACTTTTGAACGAAGGTGTTCACATGCCAAGGCAAATCCGACTCCACGGCCTTGCCTGGCTTTCAGTAGGAAAACAGGCATCCCTTGGCTTCTGTGAAGTTTTGCAGGGAAACAGAACATGACAGGCACAAAAGAGACCAAACTGAGGAAACAAACCCCGTGGGTACATGGGGTGTGAGTGAAGAATGGCCATGCTGCTTTCAGGAAAGCTTCACAACAGCTGCACATGGGCATCAGCCAGATTTTTGCAATTACAAGGACACAAACGTCACCAGCAGCCAGCACAGAAACAACTGTGGGAACCAGTACAGCATCTGTTGCCTGCAAGAAAGGTGGGGCTTTGGCAGGCTGTACTCACGTACTTTGTAAAACCGAGCCCAACTCTACCTCCTCTTCTTATGACTCTCCTACTGAACTGCAACGTTCAGCTTCTCCCTTCAAAAGGGTGAGAGGCAGGAGCAACCACTGCCCCCTGAGACATCAGGGAGTCTGGGGGGAGAAACAAGACAGGCTCAACAGCAGCACACAAGCATGTCTGCAGCAGAAGGCTGGCAACAGGGCAAAAAAGGAAACTTGGTTCAGAGGACAAGAGAAGAAGGGGGTTGACAATTGGCAACAGGGTAAATAGGAGCATGTGGCCAGCCCTAAACTCTAGTTCCTCGAGGTTTGCTGTAGCATAAAGATCAGCTGCGTGAGTGGTTTCACTTCCTGCTGACAACTCGCAGCACAAAACGTGCTTTGCCTTCAGAAATGTGCCAATCCACAGAACACCACCCAAGGAGACGTTACAACACCCACATCCCTCACAATAACCTTTCTCCAGCACTGTGCCTGGATCTGTGACATGAGGATTTGCCTGGGAACCTTGCAGAGTTTCCAGGGCTATTCACTTGGACTGAAAAGCTCTCATGTACACCTTATCACTTGTCAATCACTCCCTTGTTTCTTCCTCTTTCCTGAGAGTACAAGGATGCATTGCTCTTTAGCTCTCCCTTCTGCCAGGTTTTCTACGAGTAATCAAAACATTGAAACAAAAAGTAATCTGAAAAGCCCAGAGAAATACATGTGATGCAGAAACCCTTTGTACCAGCTGCTGGAGGTGCAATACAGCTGCAAGAAAGTCATGCTATGCTCCTGAGCTTAGCTGTGTGTGGGACTGCACTGCCCTGGCAGATAGCTCAGCTGTTACCCTCACACATACAGTGTCCACCTGAGACACTTCAGCTGCAGAGCATTAGCAAAGAGAAACGTGGATGCAAAATCCCCCACCTGACCAAGAGACAGGAATATTCTTGCAAAGCAGCAGTTACCTGCCGTGTCTTAAGGCAGTATCTTCGTATAGGCATGGATGGGAGAAATCTCAAGACTCAAGTTAGCCTCTGGCCTTTAACTTCACTCACCAGAAAGCGCAAGGCTGCTCTCTGAGCTCATACTGCTCGCAGGGTCAGTGCCCAGCTCCTAAGTTAGGCACAGTCACGAGAAGTAGAGGAAGAGAGAGACCACCTAGCTGGGCTTTAACTGTTGATTCTACAGCAGAGGGAGTCAAGCTCTTCATTCAAACACTCCTATTTTATCTAGAGGATATCATAAAATCATAGAAGGGTAGGGTTGGAAGGGACCTCCAGAGATCATCAACCCCAACCTCTCCACCGAAGCAGGTTCACCTGCTCCCTTCAGTATGTTCACCAGTGGTTCTCCTTCCCCAACTTGGCATGTATGTATCTAGGTTAAAAGAAAACCCCAAAACAGTGAAGCTGAAAAGAAGGAAGTCCTTGAGCCCATCCTGGCTCAAAGGTAATTTGTCAATCAGTCAGTCATGCTGCTAAAAGGCAAACTCTCCTTCCTGCAAAAAGCCTGTGAGGTTTGGTGTGCCAGGCTGCTTTAATGTCTTGAAAGAGCAGAAGAGGTACACACAGCATTCCCTGAATGGGCACATTTCCTTTAGGAGATTCACAGTTAATGATAAAGTGTCCCCCGCTCAGTTCCCCTGGCTGCTCCAGGTCCCTTGGCTCAGGCTGCTAAGCCTACAAAAATCCTCACCAGTGGATTTTCCCACAAGTTCCCAGCAGAGGCTGAACGTCAGCGATCGCCAGCCTTTGCCCTTTGTGCCCATTGCTGGTGAGCTCTCCCAGCACAGCATTCCTTGCCTAGCTGAGGGGAGGCAGTGATGCAGGAGTGAACAGGAACACCCACCTCATGCCACGTCCAGCCCAGCCCAGCCCACTGCTGCTGCCAGTGTCCCACAACAGAGCAGGGGTCGCTCACTTTATGCTTCCACAGGTTAATGTTCCCTTTTGGTTGCATTCCAGCTGGTTGTACGTCCCAAGAGTGCTACTCCACGGACCAGATGTCATCAGCAAGTTCAAATGCTGGCAAGAAAAATGCATACACAGCAGTGAGAGCAGATCCTGATGAGGATTACTGTACCCCAGGGGCGTTCGAACTGGAGCGGCTCTTCTGGAAAGGATGCCCCAAGTACACTCACGTCAACGAAGTCTGGCCCAACCTCTACATTGGAGATGAGTAAGTGCACATAGTACCCCCTCCACTTAGCAAATGAGTAACTACACCGTGCACCTCTTCTGCACAGGAGGTGACTGAGCTGTACAGCTCACCAACAGAGCAAGGTGTTTCTTTCCTCCTCCCCGTTTGCCAGCGTTTAGCAGTGATTATGTGGTTTAAAGAGCTACAGAGAGGTGCCAGAGTTCAGCAGAGCAGTCAGAGCTTGGCCCTTCCAGCTGTAGGCACGGCGTGGGCTGCTGCTTCAGTAGAGCTCTGGGGAAGTGTGTGTGAGGGGGTCGACTGTTAAAGGCTGAGTAACAGGAGCGCTCATAGCAGCCGCGGAGGCTGCGGAGGCTGAAGCTAGTCATCATCTATTTTTATGTGGCTTATTTCAAGGAGCAATTTGTCATTATCTCTGAGTCAAAGTCCTTCCACAGTTACACCGTGAGGAGAGCACGGCCTAGATGTGTTGGATCACAGCTTAGGTTGGTTTAAGCCCAAAACGTAGCTCTTGACAAGTGCCTGAAAAGGCATCTGGACCTGCAGTGGCATTTCTGCATCTCCAAGCCTGTGCTGGAGTACAAGGAGTGCTCTGCACTTCCAAACTGCTCAAGAGACTGAAACAAACAGAACTCTGAGGAAGGCAAAGCTGCAGAGATGTGTCTCACTGATCCAACCAAGTGTGATTTGGAAGAAAACCAAACCCACAAAACAGACTTAGCTGCTGAGCACAGGACTGAACTAGAAACAGCCCATTCCAACAGGCAGAGGCGACTGCTGAGGCAGGAGTCGTGCCATCAGAAAACCCCCAAGCCCTGAGCACTGCAACAGAGCTTCTCTTACCCCTGAGGCATTATTGGTCCACATCCCATTTTCCTCTCCACCCCATGCTAACGTGACATTTATTTTACATCATCACTATAAGGCACAAGCAGGAGCCTCCCTGGCTCCAAAGCCCTCCATAACTTTTTAAAAGGTCCTAAAACTCGTCTGTTGCCAGCTTATAAAAAAGGGGGAAAGATATACAGCCTTGCAAGTTACAAGGCTCCTCATATCACCCACCAATTACTGCTGTGGCGCCAGAGGCAGCAGAAAGACACACAAGAGTTCTGGGCTCCCACTTTCAGAGACAGAGAAAGACAAAGCTGTGGGGAAGAGCCTTGTCAAATGACTTGGGAGCAAAGGAAAACGAGGTTGAGTTGCTCTCTCCCCATCATACCCTACCACTCTCGTTACGTGCTTCTAACTCAAGATGGAGTGTAAAAACAAGCCTCTTGTGGCATTTCTCTCCCAGTCACCACCAGAATTATTTTGAATAAAGCCATTGGAAGAATTTCCCTCTTATCCCTGTGATGAAGCTCCAGCTCTGCCCTCTGAGCAAAGGCATTGAATAAGACGACAGGGCTTAGGGCGGTCAGCCTCTCAGCCCAAGACACCTGACACTGACTCTTTGCTGTGGCAGGGGCTCAGTACACCTTGTAATTTCATAAATGTCAGGAGGTGCCACTCTGAACACACCACACACCTGCAGTTAGTACAGAGGAACAGACAAACGAGCTTCTTGAGAGGTACTCCGAGCTGCCCCCACTTACACCGGGCAGGATACTTCTGCAGGGGACTGCTCTCAGGTCGGGATGAAAAGCAATGGTGCCTCAAGGCCAAGCAAGTCCCCCACACAACTAGGACAAGAGAATGAGAAAGGCAAAGGAGAAGGAAAAAGAAGTGAGGTCAGAAGTAAAACTTCACCAGAAAATGGGCCTCCCTGAATGACTTATTGTCAGCCTGGCACCCAGTAGCACAACGGCCAAGATCAGAACCTGTCTGCAGGCAAGATGCAGCTTTTGTCCCTGGAACTAAGTTTTGATTTGGCGTAGGCCAGGTCCAGGGAGCTCCTGTATCTTACTCCACATCTCACTTGTGCCCAACAGCATCCCCCTTCAGCATGGCAGGGGGGTTTTGCATGGTTTTATTTTAAGATCTTGCTGTAGCACTGGTGGCCACAGAGCTGCCATGGAGACAGGAGCAGATGTTGGGTGCATTTGCATCCTTAGCCATGCTAAATTAAGGTTCATCTTAAAGGAATGTAGTGGGCCTCATCAACAAAATCAAGTGAACACACACTCACACACACACACACACACACACACACACAGAGAGGCAGAGTTTCTCTTCAGAGCCTTGCATCTGTGCTTCATTCCTGCCTCCTGCATTTACAAGGTTAACAGGACTTGTGACTGCTTATGGAAATGCTAATTAATTACCCTGGCTACGTAACCACATCTTCCTTCTAATGCAATGCAGGCTATCAAGGAGCCCTGTGAGGCCACTCAATCCTTTTGTTACAAGGCTTTGCTGCAGATGTTGCCCAGAGGCAATGAAATCTCCATGAGCCTGTCAGGCCCCGAATAATCAAAGCCTCAAAATATAACATGCTGTGTTCAGCTCCATTTGAAATTTTCCTCCAGCAAGTTCCAAGGACTTTTAAAGACCAGACACTGGAACTTGTAGAAGACAGCCCAATGATAGGAATAAAACATGCTTTGCCAAGGGTTTGATTCATCTGCTACCAGGATTAGTGCTTGCATGTATCCTCCTCATGTCCAGAAGGGTTCTGAAGGGACAGAAAGCAGCTCTGCCCTGCCCCTTGCTTTGTGGGTCACCAGGTTACTCCTTGCATGGGCAGTTTTACTGGCTGATCCCAAGTCTGCCTGGTTCACTGCAAGCACATGGAAAATCTCTGCCAGCTCTGCAGCCTCTAGTTACTTCTTGCAGCTCTTCAGCAATTACCTTATTATCTGAGATGATGCTCATAGCTCCATGTTTCTGGACTTCAAAGAACACTTCCCCTGCCAAAGGCCTCCCAAGGCTTCGTTTTCCTCTTAAAACCCTCCTCTAGCTCTCATTAGGATTTAAGGCCCGATCACAATTTCAGGTCTTTCTGTGTTCTCAAATTACTCCCAGAGGAAAAGAGGTCTTCTGGAGTCCATCTCCTTCCAAGTTAAATATGAAAACCAACCAAGCAAAAGCAGCCCCTTGCTAAACCAATACACCTGGATATGCAACTGAGCTGAGGTTGCCCTTTGGGAAACCTGCACTCTGCGCTTGTCCCAGCACAGCCCCAGGGTTTATGGCCTTGAGAAATAGCACAAGTGAGGTTTGACAGGACAGGTGAGTAACTCCAACCTACAAATCAGAGTGTGTGACAATTAAAATAGAGAATTAACCTTTTAGTTTCTGCTTCACCAAAGCTCGTTCTCCAGGCAGACAATACAGCCTTGGCTTTTCTCAAGTGACTGAATAGACAATGTGTATTTGTCTAGAAGAAAACAGATGGGACTCAGGGTAGCAAACAGTCACCATGATGAACTCCCAGGATCCACAGCAGTCCTAATTACACAACAGCAGCAGCGTGTGCAGATTCAGAACACGACAATGCTTCTGAGGACACAAATTCAGCTCTGTTACCATGAGAATCTGCCAACTGGAACAGCAGTTTAACAACCCTGAAAACCTGACCTGTAACACTGCACCATAAACCTCTCAAGGTAGCAATGGTTCCCAAGACAAGCAGCACTTCCCCACACAGCATCACCTGTCTGCAGGTCATTTCTGACGCCCAGCAAGGGACTGAGGTCAGGATGAGGAACTGACTGGCTACATCACAGGTGCTGGATGCCTCTGTTGTGTAGAGAAAGCTGAGAGGGATTTGCTGTACTTAAGTTGTGAACATCCAGCGTTTCAGGCCAGAGGAAAAGGGGCTACTGCACCTTTTCGTATCATGTATCACAAAGATCCCATTTAGCATTTTCAGTGATACCTAAGGATTCCTCTAATTCACACTGGACAGGAGGAACCCACAGAAACGGAGCAACAGGGCAGAGGGGAAAGGGGATACAATGCTCCACCATCTCCAGGTTCCTTCAGTGCTGGAGTTACCAAAGGAAATTGGGTCAGCAGTATTGGAAATTCTCAACACCTCTCCTCAGGAGGGAGAACTGCCAGATTTTCTTAAGGAAGTGTCAGTGTTGCCTATATTCAGGAAGCTTCCTCCTGACACTGACCATCTGGTAAATCATCATCCTGCACCGAGCTTCGCTTCAGCCTTCAAGCAAATGGGCAAGTTTGAGGGAGACGATCCCTCCTCTGGTAACGTGTCGCCTCGGATCTCCTCGTGCTTTGTCAATCTGGGGCACGTCAATCTGTGGCTTTAACACGCTACACCGAAATGTGTTTGTGTTGCTCAGCCTTCACAGGAACCTTGAAGAGACTCTGCTCCACTTAGAGCTCCCAGAACAGCATTGCCTGCTCGCCCAGCGCTGGCTGACTTACACCTCTGGAGGGAGTTGCTGTGGTGGCCAGGCTCTCACGAGGCATTCGGGGAGGATGACTCCCCTTCCTTCAGCCCCACGTGGCCTTTCATCCTGAGCCGCCTCCTCTTCCTTTAGGCAGCTGCTTTTAACACCCTTCACACTTGAAGTGGAGGCGCAGGCTGCAGTGCCTCTAAGTTGTTCCCCCCACCACCACTCCTCCTTCCAGCTCCATTGGTTTGGGCCTGTTCCTGATGAAAGAAGCCGCGACTGAAGCTTGTTCTGGCAGGATGTTTGAAAAGAGGGAGAAGGGAACTGGCACATTGGACATGGCAACTTGAAAGGAAGGATTTTCTTTCACCTTGTGGCTACTTACATTGTTGCTTCCAGAGAAAGGCAGAGAGAGTTTGCTGCAGCACTTGCTTTTGATCCTATGAACCTTAGCTTTAAAACCGACAGCAGGGCACAGTTAAAGCCTTGGACGAGCCCCTTACTTGCCCTTGCACAATGCAGGAGATGTAACGAGGCTTTTGGGACCCATCTGAAAATGGTTGTTCAGGTCAGTTGTCCCTCTTGGTGAGAGCCCCTTATTATCAATATACCCTTATGTGAAAGCGATTTTCTCTCCAGTTTTCACCGTTTAGGTGGCATTCCCATATCAAAGTACTCCCCCTTGCCTCAGAACTTTAGAACCATATTTATAAGTCCATCTGTCCTACAGTAAATGCAGGGTCTGATTCAGCAAAGCACTGAGCTTTTGCTTAACACACTTTCCTATTCAGAGGAGGACTTCTGGGTGTGCTTCACTTCCAGCATATGTTTATGTGCTCTGAACTGAAGAGCTGATGGGCTTTTGCCTGGGACCAACATGCCCAGTTCATCTCTTACTAAACAGAATCACAGTGAAGTTTTCACTCCCAGTGCCACTTCACCTTCTCTGCACAGGAACACATTCAAAACCGACACTGGAGACCACCCTTGGAAAACCAAGTGCTAATAGCATGGATGGTGGAGATCTATTAAATGCAAACAATTGCCAGAGTAGTCACATGCTTAAAGCTTCACCTAAGCTGGCATTTGCAGCAAACTCTTCCTCACAATGGCTACTTAAAATTCAACACAATGGCCACTTAAAATCCCACCACAACAATGGCAATATTCATTCCAACTGATGGCACCCAAAGAGGGGAACAAGAAGAATGCTGTTAGCTTGACTGTTAAGATCTGGTAGTGAGCTAAACACAAGGGGAAAAAAAGGAAAAATCTGTGTCATTTCTAGCTGCAAATGAGTTAGAAATAGAGTTCCAAGTCCTTCTGTGAGGTAGGTGATTCATCCAGCCCTGAACGATCCTACGCTGTTAGTCACCTCAACCAATCAGATACTTGCAGATAGAGTTATGCTTCATTTATCCCCTCCTTTCACCTAAAGCACTCAGAAACCTCAGCCACAGTGAAAACTGCAAGGAAAACCTGAACAAGGCTTAAGTGTGACCAGCTGAAACAAGAGCATTAGCTGTAGCCATCGTGTCAAAAGGCAATCTCCCGAGAAGCCAATCAGGGAAACAGGGACAGTGGATGTTAGACGAAGTGTCAAATGTTAATGACTGTCACAGGACATACTGTTTGACATTGCCCTTGCTCAGAACAACTTCATTACTTAATTCAAATGCTGTTTATTAGCCTGAGGTGGGCTTACAGAAGCCAAACTTTGGTAGGATCTACAGTCTACCAAAACCTTTGGGTTTCCACTGGCCCTAGTGACATTGTAGTCCACTTGCTATTCAGGGCACTTGCAGGGCTTCTAGTTGAGCATAGATCTCTGACCTGAAGCCATCAGTCTCTCAGGGTGTGTTGCCACAGAAAACATGTTTTTCTCTATCCCAGCATCAGGGAGGCATAACCAAACCAAGACCAAATTTGAAGGCAGAACCTGTAGCTCACCTCAAGCACATCACTTGGTTATTCACTGCACCTTTACTCCTCAGCCACGACACTGAATCTTGTTTTTAAGTACTGGCCATCCTTACGGTCCAAAACTGTAGTGCTTTTGCTGGCAGAGTGTGTACAGCATATGCACCTAAAGAGAATCCCCTAAGGCACAAGTCTCCTAAAATGAGGGAGAAATAAAGAACAGTGTTTCTATGCCAATCTCTGCAACAAGAATACAAAGGAGAAGGAGTGACTATTTATGTAACCTGAGGTGAATGAAGGTGGCAAGTCACAGCTCTAGCTGCTTCTCTGTCCTCCACAGTCTACTGAGCTTAGGCAGCACTACCACATTAACTGCAGCTTTCATTCACTTCTAAAATCTTCACATATTCCATGACTAAAATGCCAGTAAGTCCAGGCCATTGTCATTCCTGTCCAGCAAGGCATTTTAGCATGGCAGAACACCTATTCAGAACAGACAATTCTCATCAGCTTAGACTAAGTAAGAGTGAGCACAGGTAAGACCTTCCCTATCCCACTGAAATGCTTCAATCACTTGGTTCTTGAGTGCTCAAAGGGGAATTTTGTCTCTGACAGAGGCTGGGAAGGTGGCGTCATCTTCAAGCTACTCTGTCACCACGAGAATGATGAAACACAACAGGTATCTCAGCACAGCCCCCTGTGTGACAGCAGCTGCATTTCCACACTGAAACACTCACAGGCAGAGCTACTTCTGCTTGGGAAAAGCTGTTTCCTATCAAGCACTAATTCACTGATGGCAGCAGTAGTTCTGTGAGAAACACATTAACAGAATAAAGCCTATGGGATAGTTTTGGTAAAAGGCTCAATAGCTTTCCTAGGCACTGATGAAACTTGACAGTTTTTCCACAACCAAACTTTCACAACTAGAAGCTTTCTGTAATGGAACAAAAAGAAAATCTTTACGTGCCTGTCCACAACCTCTGCACTTCCTGAGAGGCTTCAGGCTGCTGGCAAGCGCTTGACAGTGGGTATCAGGCTCACAGAAATCTAGGATTTCCTCTCCTGTCTGACTTCCCTTGTCTAAGGGAAAAAAGAGGACAAACATGAATTAGAATATTGAGCTAAAAATATGACTTTCAGCTTTCATTGAAGGCTAATATCTGATTTCCATATCTAGTCCTTATTGCTTTAGACCTGGGGCTTAAGCAAACATGACAGTGAAAGGAAACCTGACAGGCAGTTGTGACCACAGAAGGATGATTTTTACTTTAAAAAATATGTATAAATTGAGGGAAAAAAATCCCTCAGTAATTTCTTTCAGGGATGAAGAGCTTCTTTCTGAATCTCAGATGACCTTAGTACTCACATATCACTGGCTCTTTCATCAGTTGTGCGAGATCATTGGATGAGGCAGAAGGGGAAAGTAGCATTCACAGATCCCATTTCAAGTTCTGCCACTCATTTGCTTTTATGACTTCAAATGATTCATTCTATTTCTTTCTGTATCTCAAGTTTCTTGTTGTGCAAGATGGATAGAAGCCAGTATTGTCTATGTTAAGTGCCAGGAAAAGATGTTCATTCTTTCAGGTGCTCTAAAGACCCGGGAGAGGTAGTTACCAACTGCAGGAGGCTCAGCGGTGTCATTAGCATTTAGAAGATGCCAGATGAGGGCTATTTTTCTTTCTGGCTGGCTGGGTAAGGAGCTTGCTTGGTTCTTCACTGACATGGCAGCTCTTGTTTTGACAGGAAGACGGCGTTGGACCGCTACAGCCTGGAGAAGGCGGGTTTCACTCACATCCTCAACGCCGCCCACGGCCAGCGCAACGTGGACACGGGGCCACAGTACTATCGTGACATGACTGTGGAGTACCATGGAGTGGAAGCAGATGACCTCCCCACTTTCCAGCTCAGCCAGTTCTTTTATTCAGCTTCTCAGTTCATTGACGACGCGCTTCAGGATGAAAGAAGTAAGGAGGGTGCTGAATGTGGTTCAAAAGAGAACAGTATTTGTTCCACACATCCTTCAACCTGGTGGGAATGAAAGAAGGTCCAATACAGCTTAACAGAGAACATAAAACTAGCAGCAGGGAACCAGCTTAAGAGAAGAGAGTGATGTAACTAGGAGCTTCCTCACTGCAGAGCTAGTGCCAGCCCCTTTGCAAGCCCTTGTAGCCAAGCCCACGCCACAGCTTGCACGAAGGGCTCCTGTTTGACAGAGAGGGTTTGTCACTTTTACTCCTTCATAAACACAGAAACAGACATTGCAGAGGTCCTATGAGTTAGCTGTCTTCCTCAGATCAGTCCCTATTAAGCAAGGTTTAATGAACACTGGTTGAGCTTGAGTGCTCTGCAGAGATCCTGCACTCCTCAGCTCCAGCCTCAGCCGTGTTACAGGCACCCTATGAAATCTAAACCCCACTTTCCTACCTGGCCATCAGATGATTCTCAAGCTGCAACACATCTCTCTGTCGTCTTCCAAGCAGCAGGAGACTGACACAACTCTGGCAGCAGAGATGTACAAACATTTCATTAATGCCTTTGTAATTTCTTAGCTTGATTGCTACAACTCGTTATTTGCTGACCCCCAGCTGTGTTCTATCAGGAAGCTTTAGGCTGATGGCAAGTGCCACAGCCTGGGCTCACACTGCCTTTCAGTATTACTCTTACTCCTTCCCCCAACAATTGTCTTTAAAAAAACACCTCAACTCTACAGGGTGTTTCACCAGCAAGCAGCTAAGGAGCTCAAGACTTTGCTGCTGACCTACAAAGACCTTAACATCAGAGGGTCACATATCTAGTTTCTAGTCTTGTGTCAGCTTCCCTTCTCGGCCATTTAGCTCAACTGTAGCCAGCTACTAGCTGGTTTGCTCCCAATAGCCAGACAGATCTTCACAATTTACCCTTTTAGTAAGTAGAGTCCTACAGCAACAGCCCCTTCCCTTGCTCAGGAGCAAAGTGTTGAAAGCAGTTCAGTTTTTAAAATCAAAAAGTCCTAATAGCAGGAGCAAGTGCTTCAGGTGCTTACTTGCTTGTGAAGAAAGGCACCCAGTATTTCAAACAAGCCTGTCTGAAGCACTGCCTTTGGGAAGGAGTGGATAACTAACACACATCTGTGTCTAGCCATGGCTGGAGGCCAGAGGTCAGCATCAGACTGGAGGAGCTGAGATAAGAAATGCAGACTTCCTCACTCCCACCACCCTCCTGTTCCCCTAAGAACTATGTCTGCTGCACAGAGGTAAAGAAACGAGCACAAGGGAAGCAGCAAAGGCTAGAAGAATCCTTGCATCCCAATAAATCTTGGGGCAGGGAAGGATGGGATGGGGCTGGCTGGAGGGGGGCAGCATTAACCTTTTTGTTTCAAAACCACATCAAAGTCTAGGAAATTCTGAGACGGTATCAAGCACCAGCCCAGCACTGAAACAGCACATCAAACCCAAGAGTGGCTGCATGAACTTTTGCAAGTCAAGAGACAGTCTGCACTTTAGAAAACACAACCAACTGCAACCATTTCTCTGTGCACCGCCTGCCACCTTCACGTGCTTTCAAAGCAAGTCAGCTAGGATCTTCAGTGATGGAGACCAAGGAAGGGTCACTGTGATGGTCATGAAAGAAAACAGCAAGCCCTGACCTTTGCCATGAGGGAAAAGGACCCTGAATGTACATCTCTTGTGTGTGAAGGCACACAGGCATGGGCCACAAAGACACTGAATGCAAGACAACAGCTTTCCAGTACACATGTACAGAATGACTCCAGAAGTTAGACTAGATCATGCACTGATGTCTTACACCTACAGGAGGAAAGACTAGAGGCAAGTAACTAGTGTTCTAGACCAGAGTCTATGTATTAATGAATTTGGGCTGTATCACACCGTTTGAGGTGTGACCTTCAGCCAGCCAAGTGGTCAAATCCATGTCTTAATACAATGCTTCTTGCTGGGAAGAGGCTGAAGGTCAATGTTGTTCAACCAAGCTGTCCCAAAAATGAAAAAGCCACTCTCTCCCTGCAACAGGACAAACACTTGGCAGTTAGGATTGTGTTTTGTCAATATCCAAGGGCAGTGATTCTGTTTCCACCTTCAAATTCCTCGTGATAGTGAAGAAACTCCCTGACCAGAGCAGTGTCTGCAGGGTTTAAGCGTGGGTGGGGAGGCTAAGCATAAGAGGGACTTCAGAACAGTGAGAGTACCTCAGCTGTAAGTCTGAGAGGCAAACTCAAACCTGTTCACCATTAGGTATGCTGCTGCTCAGCTCTGCATAAAGATTTCCCAAACCATGCAATTCAGACCATAGCACAGCATAAAACTTACACCAGTGGGGCCTGATTAACCTGAAAGCAAGACATTAAGAGGTTTCTAAGTTCTCTAAGTTTAGCGATTCATTCCCTTGCTGTCTCAGTTGCTCAGAATGTGGAGGGGAAACGGCATTTTCTTTTCATGGGAAGATGTAAAAAATACACCAAAGACAGAGATAAAAAAAGGCACTGTGAGAATCAACATACGAGTCAGATACAAGGAGGCAGAAGGCATTTGACCAAAGACACCTCAGCATTCATCACTCCATCCGACCCTGGAAAGGGAGTGCTGCATCTGGACAGGTTTTCAAGCAACACAAGCCCAAGTCAAGGGACCTGTCACCACCCAGCAACCCTCTGGCTCTGTGTGTTGATATTTCATATTCAGCGACGTCTTGAAGCATGCAAGTGGTCAGAAATCCAAGGCTGCGAAAGCCAACTCCCTCGTGGCCCTTCGCAGCAGAACTGAAGAGACTGGAAAAGAAGGGAGGAGACCCTGCAGAACGCTACTTATGTGGTGCTGTGAGAGGCTGGGCACACCCTGACTGTCACACACAGCAAAAGACAGGATTTCCCTACAACAAGGAGGTCATTGCAGGGAACTGCACAGCCATTGTTTGCCTTTGTTAACACAACATGAAACTGTACATTCTGTCCTCAGATCCCCTGCACTTGCCACCCACGCCAAAGCCAAGCTTCCCTTGTCCTATCACGTATTTCATCACCTCAACAGCAACCCATTTAGCAGGTGGGAAGCTCCGAAGAGAAGCATGAAAGACTGGACAAATGAGTTTTCATCCCTTTCAAATATTTGCAGTAATAATAGAAGGGGATTACCATTCTGCAGGAGAGGCAGAGGCGCTTTCAGTTATCAGAGACACTGGAAGCTTGCCAAGATGCCTCTGAGACTATCTGCTGGGATTAGGATGCAGACTGTAACCATTAATCCTCTAGTGTTGGCAGTTCTCGATGCATCCATTACACAGCAATGCTACTTCTGCCAAGACATCCTCTTGTGCCTGGAAGCAAAGGAGTTAATCGACAGGGAGTCATGGCTTTGCACCCAACACTTCTTACTAGGCATAGCTGACAAACTATTATTGGCCCTGATAAGGCTGGGTTTTTCTCCTATGGCAACGCAGCTCAGCGGGGTCTTAGAGAGTGTGCTCCAAATCTACCTCCTTCAGCAGTTCAGCCCTTTGTGAGAACCCCTTCAAGGGCTCCCACTCATTTCCTGACATCTTTTGAAGTGTTTCAAAACCTGTCAATCAGACCTGAACCCACTTAACTCTTCTCTTCCTCCACCTCTCCCAGACACAACAAGCAGGACCTCACTTAGGACCTGAATCCAGGGACCTCCTGCTGCTGCAAGTCCAAAGTTAAGCCAAGCCATGTCACAAAGCTAAAACCTTATTCAGAGATAAGAACTATCAGCAGAGACTGTGTATTCACAGTATAGCGGACAGGCCACCACTGCCAGGACAGGACCATGTAAAACACAAGTGCTGGTAAAACGTTACTTCCACTCAACGTGACAGGGTAAGGGGGTCTGGCAGAAAGAAGCCTTTCTACAGCTGAAGAGTTGGTTTCTTCCTGTCCTCCTGCTTATGTGCTTCATGACTTTCATATCCCTTCATAACCTCTGCTATATTTCACAAATGCAGTGTTTGGGCACAAAATGATGTAATTACATCTTGAAGGACAGGAGCGTCAGAAGAAAAATGACAAGAGAACTCCAGTTGCCTGGCTGCTAGGACTGAGAAAGGCACTTCATGCACCCCATTTACCCTCATGGAAGGATGGCTGATGGCATAACCAAGTCCTTCCACATCCCTGAGGTTTGGTCATTACATCCAAACACAGAATTGAGGGTAGGCTGCAGCAGGGCTTGCTATGTCACTTCAAGCAAGGCTGCAGCCCTCTCCACTGCAACTTTGTTCACAAACAAGTCCCAAGATACCTGGTTTAGGATTAAATGGCTCATCTCCAATGCAGACGCTGTTTGGTTAGTACAGTAAGATCTACAGCCTCGGTTTCCTCACCTGTAAAAGAAACAGGCCTTGCAAAAACACTGCTAAAGGTATTCAAAGCACCAAACAGAGCACGAGCACCACACAAAACCCTCACTGTCAGGAAACAAACACACTCAGAAGTACCCAGTGTCACCTCTGCATCATTTGTCTCTGTTTCCACAGACAAGGTTCTGGTTCACTGTGCGATGGGTCGCAGCCGCTCGGCCACGCTGGTCTTGGCTTACCTGATGATCCACAAGAACATGACCGTGGTGGATGCCATTGAGCAGGTATCAAGACACCGATGCATCCTGCCAAACAGGGGCTTCCTGAAGCAGCTAAGAGAACTGGACATAGCGCTGGCCCTTCAGAGGAGGAACACCAAGAACAGCCTCCCGTCTGAGGAAGGCGATGGCAACAGCACCACCACCTAATGCTGCTCCTGGCAGGGCTGTGCTACCAACAAGAGAAACAAACTCCACCAAAGGAGGGGAGGGGAGGGCAGTCACACAGGTCCTTTGCTGTTTGGGAAGAAAAATGAAGTCATTTCAAATCCTGTGAGGATTTTGTAAGCCAGATTTAAAACCTGTCTTCTCAGCGTGTGCCAGTTGTAGCAGAATCCTTTGTTACATCAACCAATAAATGCTTTTACAGCCCAGAACTTCAAAGCAGCCACCGAGTACTCCCACAATCTCGCTCCTAACTGCAGCTCCTAATGCTGCAGGGAAAGGTGGCCACACAGATGAGTTGTTTAGTCCCAGAGTCCTGAAGGATTCTGCAGGAGTTGCCTTCCCGTGTTGTTTCCCAGCATCTCAGTTCCTTCTTTCACAGTAACAATTCCAGGGCAGCACAGGGTTTAGAGAGCCTCCAGATGAAGATCAACTGCCCAGCCTTCTGCTGCAAACTACCCCTTTGCAGCAGATCATGAAAACCAGAAACAAGGCAAGACCCTAGAGAAGGTCAGATACAGCTGTAACAGACACATTATCGAGACACATAACCAGTACATTTCAGCACTTTCAGGGGTAACTCTTTTTCCTTAAAGGCTTCAACTGCCTGAATTGTAACAGGTTCTATGTGTACAGCATCCAAGTCAATTTACTAGTCCACAGAAAGAAGACTGAGAATGTGTTGTGACCTGTTTTCCTGCACTGGGAAAAACTAACAGCTAGAACAATCAACACAAACCCTCCCTGGATGACCTTTACATTGCTAAGAGGATGTTCCAACATGACCAATAACCCCCTAAATCATCATGAATTGTAACCAGTTCTAATGAGACTGTAGTTGTGATTTAAAAGGCAATAAGCACAGGTGAAGCCTTTAAAGAAAACCTCTCTCCCAGTGACTTGGCCAACCAGGGGAAAGTTGCTGCAGTGCTTCCAGGCACCGCTGTTTAACACTTGCCCTGCAAAACGTTTTCTCCTATCTCAGCTTTAGTCACCTCAATGCATTCTTGTGTTCCAAGACAGCTGCTAAAAACTGTATTTGTTGATAGGTGCAGTCCAAGTACAAAAATGCAGACACTGGATCTACTTTTCTGCCTCACCTCACGTCATTTATTCCATTTGATACTGATTATCAAGTAACCGCATTTTAACACAAGGAGAGTTTTGCCACCTCAGCAGTATTTGATAGTCTTAAAATACCCTGCAGAGGAGGATCACAATTAAGCCCTGTTTACCTTCTCTGCATCTGCAAGAAGGTCATCACTCCTCTCATTGGAATTTTGCCTGACTCAATGCACGGGCTAAGAGCTACTGAGGGCCTCAGTGCCTGAGAGGAATGACCTACCCCACTGAGCACACAGGAGAGTCCTCCTGGACTTTACAAGCTGACACTGATTTTTCAGCTTGGGTGCAGTGGGGATTGTAAAAGTCTTGGATGCTTTAAAAAACAGAACATGGGGCTGGAACGTGCCACTGAGAACTGCAAGTACATGCTACAACCCACATGGACTTCACTAAAACCAGAAACCACGTTCTGTAGGTGTTAACACTCTCCACAAGCTCAGCATCTCTGGTGTGAAGGCTTTCCCACTCCTTCACTTCCTTGTAGGGCTCAAAACCCAGTAAATTGTTCCTTTCCAAACAGTAAGTGTAGTCAAGGCTGCAGGCACCCATCGTGTAATGCTTCTGACTTGTCATATGTATTTATCTGTATGATGCAGACCAGATCTTCAAACCCTCAGACACGGCAGAACACAATAGTCACAGCTACAGTTTAAAAACATGTTAGACATCACAACGTGAACAATATTCATGACTGAGATACACAAACTCCAATACTTACAGAAAATTAAGTATCCCCACACCTGGATTAGAAGAAAAAAAAAGTAAGAGAAATAAAGGGAAACTCAAAGGAAGTCTTTTGACACTTCAAAAGCAAATGAGCAGTCACAACGTGGGTTCAGAGCAGAAAAGCTCTTGGATGGGGTCTGAACTCTTTCTATCCACTTCCACACACCTTCGAATGCACCTTTTCAGGGCACCTGTCTCCTGCAATTCAGTTCTCAGCCCACTCATGCAACAGCTCTCCCAGCCTCCCTGCTCATTCATTCCTCCTGATGGGGAAAACCGAGCTCTGCAGCAGCAGCACGTTTCTTACCATTAGCCTTAGAAACAGGAGTTTTGTACCTGATGAAACAGCAAGTAGCTACAGTGCTTTCCACACTCAAGTGATGGGTTACTGTCTGGTACTCCAGACAACACCCTGATGATTGATGTAACTGAAGAAGATTTGTAGCCAGTTTACATGCAGAACTGTGTTCACACACCATATCTGGGGCCTGGAGATGGGTACTGCTTTTGCATTTTAAGACTCCAGCAAACACAAAGGAACAAAACCTTGGTTTCTTGTGCCTCAGCTGCTTTTGGTGGAGACTGACAGAGCTTTCCAACAGTAGCCTCCCAACTACTGACAGAAAGCAAAACACTGGAACTCTTAAGCAGTTCCCACTCATTTTGTCCTGCACAGATCAGGAAACTGGCACACAGCACCACTGACACAGTGACAGAAGTCAGCATCAACAGTTTCCAGAGGACAAGATTCCAAGCTGCTCAGATACTAGCAGCTGCTACTCTTGCAGAGAGATGAAAAGCAGCACCAAACTGATTTGTCAGGAGGTGAACAGAAGCCTGTATTGCAGTATACTACCTGAAGGACTTAAACATGGTTTATGCTTATTTGGTGGATGGTGAGAAAGCTACTGAGGATCTAAATTACCCCATTAAAGTTACGACCAAGCCAAAACTGTGACCTTACCTTCTGTTTCCTTACAGAACTCCCACCCTACCCTGCAAAGTGCAGAACAACTTCTTCACTATAGAAGAGCTGACCCGTATGACCACACAGGTCATAAACAATGCTGGAAACAGATAATTTCAGTCAAAGCATTAAAAGGAAGGAGAAGAAGAAAGCCAGAGTCATAGGCCATTACTACCTGGGTCAGTTTACCTTCTTATAAACCAGAGATTTTAGTGCAGTAATGCAATTCACAGTTAACATCTTGTCCTAAAGGGACTATCGAGAGCCATTTGTCTCCCTTAGAGGACTCCAGTTGAAAAACATGAACCTTTCCAACTTGCCAACTTGTTGTGCACACACAGTACAGATTTTTCCACCCATCTTTTAATCCATGTATTGCAAATACAGAATTTCAGCCCCATGCTTGGGGCAGGATGCTCTGCTGCACCTCAGCACGTACTGCAACGGTAAGAAGGTCTGACTTGCCTTGCATGTTCCAGGCTCAGAAACCTGAAACTGAACAGCAGCAGATAAAGACCCAGGTGCCTTTTTCATTCAACTGTAAAAACACAGAAACCAATCAATCAAACAAAAGCACAAAACATGGTGCTACCTTGAGGGGTGATTATTCAACCAGGATGCAAGGTCCTAGATGTTTTAGCTGTGCCGAGTTCAACTTTCCCCACGCCTAGTAAAGGTGAGAAGACTTTGTGAAGACAAACACACCTTTAGTTGAAGCACTCTCTGCCTTCAAAAGGTAAGAAGAAGAGCATGAACAAAGACATTTGTTGTACAGTGTTCTCCAGATCAAGCATTCTCAACTCCTAAACCCAAAAGCTACTCTAAATGACTGTTTGGGCAACAGCTTTAGCTCCTGCTCTTGACTGGACTGTCGCCTCGTCGCGTTACGCTGGAACCAGCTACGAGCACGACTCTGTGATAACAATTTCTTGATCTGGCACCACCACACACTTTAAGAGTTTTATTCACCAAAATACACATTTCTCTGACTTCTGAGCACATACATGATCACCCATAAAGCTGCTTTATATACTGGAATGGATGTAAGAGTTTACAGTCAAGATGACCAACCCTTTTCACCTTAGCTAACAAGCTAGAGGAGGGATTCAGTGCCAGCAGCCACATGAAAAGTACCTTGAAAAACTCTTACAAGGATTTTTCTTTTTTTTCCTGGTGCAGATGCCCATGCACCAAATTTAAACTGAGTGCACTCAGGAGCTCCATGCACAGACAGCCTTCTGGATTCTTACCGACAGCACGTCTGTTTGTTTGCTCATATACGCATGCACATACACAGAACTCAAGAGGTTCAACACAAGATTGGCGTTGCCTTGTAACCCAGCCACGCTGACAAAGGATGAGATTACAACTCCATCATTGAAAGTGACACAGTTCAAACATCACACCTGTCAGCATCACGTGCCCTTTTACATACACACTAACATTAGCTGTAGGCAAGTGGTGTCACACATTAAATATAGACAATGCATTAAATACATATTTATTCAATATTTTTATTAAGATGATTAAAAAAGATAATCTCAGATCCTCTTTATTTCCACAAGGTGGATGCAATTATGATGAGGAACCCACACCGAGGCTCCAAGGGCCTAATCCAAACCCCCATCAGCTCGAGGGGGCTTTAGATGGAGCGTGTGAGAGCCCCGTCGCAAACACCATCCCCGGAGGCGATTCCCATGCACCATATCAAGCTATGACAAGACACAAGAGGCTAAAAATGGCTCATCATAATTTATTTTATGTTAAAATGTACAGCTTGGGGGACAGGGGGGGAAGAGGAGGGGGTGTTGTTTTTTGCAGGTTTTATTTTTGTTTCTTGGGTGGGGTATCTTTTTTTGTGTGTGTGTGTGGGGGGGGTTGTTTTTGTTTTAAGTGACTGACTAAAAAGATAACAGATAAATACAAGAGTGTCACCGGGTCCTCTATTTCTTTTTTTTTTTACATGTATCAAGCCTCTTCTGTTCGGCCCTTACAGTCACTCTGTACAGGTACAAAGGCTACAAAAAAAGGAAGCAATATAAACAGACACAAATAACTTTTGCCTTTTTACATGCGATCCGTCAGCTTAGTTTGAGCTATTCACACGCTACTGCTCTATTTTTGTTTGTGGGTTTTTTTTTTTTCCCCTTAAAAAATAACTCCAATATTTTATAAAGATAGAAAAATCTACAGATGGAATGAAAATGTAAAGTTAGAGGCATTTCCATAAAATAGCAACTTTACACCAAATTCACTACTTTTCTCTTTTTTTTCTCCTTAAATCCCGCCAAGTATTTGGACATATATATGAAAGTGTTTCAAAACTTGACAAAATCAACACTGAGATGTTTCAACCAACAGAAAGAAATAAAACCCCTCAACGGTTATTTATAAAACAGAAAAGCTGCCTTTTTGTTCCTACCCCAGCCCCAAAGAAACCCGTCACAAAAAATGGGAAAGGAAAGGAGTCTCAACTTTACACTAAACATACAACAATAAAACCCTTTGATCTAACCCCCCAAAAAAAGGTGAACAGCTTTTGCAGCTTTTTTCTTTTATTCATCTTTACAAGTTTTATAATTAACAAAAATATAGTTCTGCTTTTGTCTCGTTTGTTTGTTTTTACCCCTCAAACTAGGGTAACCTAATCAAGGCAAACAAATTAAGAAATGGCTTACTGTTAAGCACAACACTCGTACAGTACTACAAAATGCACTGTCACTAACAAAGACATTAGCGGCATGCAGAAGTGTGTCACCTCCAGAAACAAAAGAATACAAGAAAAGAACTGCTAAAAGGCATTTACATGTGGGGAAAGGAGAGAGAGAGAGAGAGAGAGAGGGAGAAAGAGAGAAAGAGAGGAAAAAAAGCTCACGAGATCCAGTACTGTCTGATAGTTTTGGAGTCTTGTTTATCCACATTTTTAATGGGAGCAGGCACATAAAATGGCTCTGAACCATCAGCTGCTGTGTAATTGCAGTTCATAGAAAGAGTTCTTCCTTTCCAGAGAACTTCAAGCTCAGTGAAATAAACGAGAAAAATGGAAAACCACCTAATTCCCCTCCCCCAAAAGAAGAGAGAGAAGAAAAGTTAAATCCCACAAAGTTAAAAACCAACGCAACGAAACCAACGAAAAACCCCCCAAAACCAAGCGAGAAACAAAGCAAAAACAAAAGAAAAACTTGTCTAAGGCTTTCTGCTGCATACAGCTTTTTACGCGGTGCCAACAAACGTTTTTGCATTCACACCAATTGCTGGTTTTGAAATCGTACTCTCCAAAAGGTTATTTGTGCAGGTCAATCCGCTATGCGCCGGCCGGGCGGCGCGTCTCTCCCGAGGGCCTACCTCCTCATGTAGGATCCGTTCAGAGACTGCTTAGACATGCCTGTGTTCATGTAGCCGTGGTGCCCCGGGGGAGTGTACATCATGTTACTGTGGGGTGCTGTCTGCATTGGCTGCTGTGCATATGGCTGAGTTCCCATCATCCCCATCTGCATCTGCATCGGGTACTGGGGCGTTTGATTCATATACCCATGGTTACTGTGATAGCCGCTGTTCATCATCGGCTGGGACATGCTGTAACCGTTCATGGCGTTAAGGGTGTTCATGTTCATGTTCACCGAGTTGACGTTGTAAGCCGGGGCTGGCATCAGATTCACGCTCATGTTCATGCCACGCTGCATGGTTAAGGTCCGTGCCGGGCCCTGCATGGCCACAGTCTGCGAGGCGCGCCCGTAAAGCTGCGGCTGATGGGCTGCGGCGGCAGCAGCGGCGGGGGGCAGAGACGTGGATTTGGTTCTCACAGAAACGTGACCTTTGCCGGCCATCTGAGTCTGCAGTCTTTGGGTGTGGGATATGCCGATGTTGGATGAAGCCATGTTACGCTGCAAAAGGGGAGGTGGCAGGTTCATGGGAGGAGGAGTAAGGTTGGGGGGAGGGGTCATGGTAGCCTGTGCTTGGGGTCCTCCGGGAACAGCGTGTGGAGATTGAGAAAGCTGAACGAGCCCTGTATTACTTAAGGGGGTGGACAAAGAGGCACTGTTTGCATAGGAAGTTACAGCAGCTGAGTGGCTGTAAGGCAAGGAATGATCCATAAGCGTGTTGGTTAACTGTTGCAGTTTGGCAAGGCTGAAGGTGGCGGACGGCTGAGTGTAATGCCCTGCTCCGAATTCACTCTGCCCCATCCTTTCGTACAGCCCGATGTTGGCGTTGCCAGTCTCGGGGATTTCGGTCAACTGCATAGGTGGCGTAAAATTAGCGGCCATGCTGCACTGGGAGAGCTGCTGGTTGCTGCTCGGAGGCCTTTCAACAACGCAGCCCTGGGGGGATTTCACGTTGCAGGTGGGAGGAGAGCTGATGTTTGTTTGTTGCATCATACTGCAGCTCCCATTCATGCTGGACATCTGCTGCGTCACCGCGCAGCTACTCTGGGTCAGGTTACTAGACGTGAGGCTGCTGTACGAGCAACTGTTTTGAGAAGAGCTGTTTCCACAGATACTGCTCCCCATGGTAGAGTCGTAACTGCTTGGGTTTTCGTAGTTTTCCGTCGTGCTCTCGATGCTCCCCAAATCGCTGAACCCGCTGTCCACCACTTGCTGCGAGTGGTCAGAAACCGAGGGCACGTCCATCATGGGGCTGGTCTCCATGTTCTGCAGAGATGGCACGGAGATGGCACTTTGATCCGGGCTGATCTGAGCGTAGCTGTTCTCTAAGGGAGCAACGTTTGGGCTGTTCACGGAACGGACCGACTGGCTGGGATGAGAGTGCACAGAAGAAACCGGGCTGCTGTGGTCAGACTGCTGGCAGTCATCCAGCGCGGTCATCTGGGGACTTTGGTCATTGTGGGCATAGTTTTGCAAACTTCTACAGGCCTCTTGTGTCTCTGCACAGTCCTGAAACGTATCTTCGTGTTCGCTTGCTTCCTGGGTCAGAGACTGGACCGCTTGAACCGTCTCCGAGTCGATCTCCATGGTCTCAGAACTCTCTCCCTTGAAATCGGAATGTAACTCCTCACCAGCCTTTTGGTCCCGGTTGTTATCTGCGTGATCATCATCGGACTCAGGCACCGGCTCCGAATCCGTAGCAAGTTCTTTCTGCTCACCCTCACACTCGTCAGCTGCCAGGTCAACACCACAGTCCATCAAATCCTCCTGACTTGAGCTGCCAGTTTGAACATTTACGTCTAAAAAAGACTGCTGCGTCTCCAGCATTTCTTTGAAAGCTTCGCCGGGCAACTCCTCCTTCTCCACCTCCGCTGAACCCATGTGGCTATCGTCTTCATCATCTGCATCGTGATCCTCATTGTGAGAGGGTTCTTCATCCTCCTCCTCCTCCTGATCATCCAAATGGGCCGACTCCTCTTTTTGCAGGAACGCCTCCTCCGCTTTGTCTTTCTCTTGATCTTTTGAACCGACTCCGCCTTCTCCTGTGTTCCTTTCTTCCTCCCCAGCTTTCAGCACGTCGTTCTCTTCTTTTTCGAAGGGTTCACTGGGTGGATGCTGAGGTTCAGGGTCTGCTTCCTTTACCTCGTCATCTGGTGGTGGTAATACTTCAACAGGCTCTTTACTCGCTTCCTCCGTAACAGTGGGGACCGAGCAGGGCTTGTCTTCAGCTGCTTCCTTTTGTTCCTCCACCAGCACTTGGTAGTCAGGCTCCATAGGAGTCTCAGGTGGAGTGTATAAATTGAGCTTAAAGCCAGGTTTTCGTTCTTTGCTCTGCCTCCATTTAGACGGACCACGCTTAACACCCTTGGGCCAACCCTGCTTACTCTTTAAAGGTTCGAGATTGTCTTTAGTGCTTTCTTCCAACACAGCTGCATCCTCTGTGTTACCTTTGGGAAGCAGAGACAAAAACAAAACAAATCATCTTAGCTTGCACAGACTGATGAAGATTTTCAAACATAAATCCCAAAGTAATCGATCAACTCAACATCTGTTGAGAAACTCTGGAACAAGAGTTACAAACAGATCTCAAACCACAATGAAACAACATAGTACCAACGGTTCTGATACACTTAGATGAGTTTCAGTTCTTCTTGCTTTCTTTTGACAGGGTGACTTACCTCATCTACTCATAGCAACCAATCTTGTTTAGAAATTGGACAGCCTGTCTGAATATTTCACTGGCTCACGGCTGCCCTTTAACATTGACCATCAGAACCACCATTTATGCGCTGGAAGAATCCCAGAGATTTTTAAATCACAAGACCTGTCAGCTATAGCAAAAATGCCACCCAGATATTTGAGTTTCAGCCTTTGTTTTTAGAACAGAGCTACGCCATTCCTTCACACAGATATTGATCCAGTGAATATCCATGGATGTTTTTTTGACAGCAATAAGGACTTTGCTCCTGTCTGACCATCCAAGCCCCAGTAAGCACATAATCATACTTTACTACCAACACTGGAAAAAAATCCCAAAGGTGGCTCATTCTAGTGTCTCCTCATGGGTAGAATATCATGACACAGTTCACAATACATGACAAAGGGCAAAAAGAGAATTGAAATTAAACCCAGCGTGTCAGAACACTAAATGTATTCATTGGCTATAAAAACTATCTGAAGACATTGACTCTTCTCCTCTCCTGTCTCCCCAGATACCACTTACATATACAACAGAAAAAAGGGGGAATTGCCAGGATGTAACACGCTGCACTTGGGAGTGTAATGGCTTCTGTGATACTCCTTTGCAAAGCTCTGCCTCTCCCTATAGTGTTATAAAGCTCCTACAGTCAATTAATGCGATGACACGGTCCACGCACAAATACCCGACACCAATCTAGTTAAAGCAATGCAGGCCTGAACACTGCCACATAGCTGGAACACTCTGAATTTGCTGTTGGTTTAACTCATTTCTGTTGAGAAGCAGGAAGAAGTGCCAATACCCTGAAGTACCCGTGCACTGCTTTGTAACAGCACCAACGCTTTTGAGTGTGGTTGCTCGAGTTTGCACAAAAAAAGCTGCTTAAAATAGACATCAGTGCACAATCCCTCTCCTGAGGTTCAGAAAGATGACAACTCCCATGCAATTATGAGCATACTAAAATATTATCCACTGGCTTCTTAAGGAAAGTGTATAAACCTGAGAATGCAGTCAGTCATTCTGGAATTAAAGCTTGTAATTTGAGAGGCAGGAGGTCAAGGGATGAGGATGCATTCAGAACAACTCACTCTGTCCACCCACTAGCTTTTCTGCCCGGACACAGACTTGAAGTCAAACCAGGCAAACAGCTTTGAAAGAACACAGCTCAGGCTATCCCTCTCCTGGGGGAGAGGAAAAGAATAGGGACCCTAGTGCTGAGGACATACCATGACCCAGAAGCAACAAACATTTTCTTGGGCTACTAACAAAATGCTGAATTGAAAGACTCTTCATGCAAATCGAATCTTTTTGCTTGCATCCTTTACCAAGGACATAAAGCCAGTATCAGACAATACTGTGGTGATACCTCTGCTCTGTTGAGTACTAAATGCCCTGCTGTAAAGATGTAAAAGTTGGTTTTAGCAGTATGACAAGGACCTCAGTGCTTCAGATTGGAAAACAATTGTTTTCTGAACGTAAGAATGAGATGAATAGGTCAGGAACAAGACAAGAAGTGAATACAATAGAAACAAGCAACCCAAATCTGAAGCCATTATAATGAGCTACGTGAGATTAAGGGGTGCAGCAGCATCTTTAAGCAGAAAGCACCACTGAGTTTGTAACATTTTAAGACCAAAGAGTCTAAATGCATCTCTCAAAACTTCCCAAATTTAAGGCAAAAATAAACACTTCCTTCAAAGGCCACTCAGCAAATTCATTCTGTGAGGATAAGGACATTTTCAGCTTACTTGTACCATTGTCATCACTCCTGTAACAACGAATGTCTTTCTCCTCTTTGCTCTGCTCTTCCTCCTCCTCCTCCTCTTTCTCCTGTTTCTGCTGCCCAGGTTGATACTCAAAAGCTTTTCTAATCACGGGCTTCAAGTCGTCATCTTCCCCATCCATCTCACAGGTAGGTTCCAGCTGTGGCATGGGACGCTCTTCATCCGAGTTATCAAACGGCTCATTCAAGACCTCAGTTGTCTCAGAAATGGTCTCTGTTGTGACACTGCTGTTGATCCTCCTGCGCTTACGGCCCCTTTTCTTCTTCAGTATGAAAGGTCTCTGAAAAAGAATCCCACCAAACATAACTTCTTACATTCCTGTTTGTGAGCTCACTCTGGACATAAATAAGTAATTCTTTGTAAAGTGCCCTTACAATAACCTATTAACTCATTCAAAAAACAGCTTGCATTGCATCAAATTCAGACATAGGACCCAAAACTGAGACGTCTGAACAGTTTAAAATACCATGCACACACGGACTAGATTTTTCTTCATATTGCAGGGACTTTTACCTTCTTCTGTCAAGTAACATCCCCAACAGCCTTCACAAGGATCAAAGTTTATTCCTCTACATTTCTGGTTTCTGCTGTTTTGCCAGTAGAGGAAGTGCACCTTGAGCTTCACACGGGGCTCAACAATACACTAAAAGAATCCTACTGTTGGCTGCTATGAAGAAAAAAAAAACCCTGTTCAACAGTTCCTATTTCTATTATTATACATTTACAGTTACTTTTAAGTTTGCTCCTCTAAAGTATCAACCAATGGGCAGCCTGTTTCCCTAACGCTCACCAGAGACACCTCAAGACAAATGCTAAGGCAAGTGCTTTAAATGTTGGGGTGCTTAGGTTACTAATTAAAACCATTCAAACGGCTGAGTTTCCAGTGAAGTTAACAATCACATCAACACTGCAGTAAGCAGAGTTTAACATACACATCTCTTGGAAATTAAAAAGAACACCATTTGAAACAATCCTTAGTTTTTAACAGTATTTTCTTTTGAAGTGCAGAATCTTCCTTTAGAGGGTTCCTACATGAAAAACAACAGGATGATCAATCTCACAAGCTGGACCCCATCTTCAAACGAAGAAAGGAAGAACCATTAAAACACTGAGCCAATACCAAGGCCAAACAGCAGAGGGCAATCACTAGTTTAAAAATTACCAGGAAATTCTTGGGTTTTTTTTGTGTCACTCCTATTTTACAGTTCTGTGAAACAGCCAAGAGATAAAACACTCCAATCAGACAGAAAGAAAAGAGAAGCCAGGAGCTGCCTGGTGTCTGAGCAATGGAGAAAGCATTAAAACAGGGTAATAAATGCTTAAAAAAACCCACCCAAAAGAGACACCCTTGATGATTACTTCCAGCACAACAACTGGATTGAAACGAGAGATGAAGGACTGAAAAGCAAAGCGCCGAAGTGACACACCTTTCTTTTGATGGCCAGCGACTGCGGCTTTGTCAGCCGGGGAGGTGAGCTCTGCGGATTGTCATCCCCACCATCCTCCTCGCTGCTCTCCTTGGCTGGCTCTGGGCATTGCCCTCGCTCCCCCACCACTGCCACATTCTCTGGAGATCGCAAATATTTAGTTTTAGATTGTACTTTTGCGGGTGATTGCCTACTATTAGCTCTCGTGGAGAATATCTCTTGCTCTTCCTTTTCCCAGCAGCTAGCTTGTTCCATCAGACGCTCAGCCTGAAGGGTTGAGGTTGAAATAACGAGTCACTGAAACAGCATTTACTCAGCCACATCCTTTACATTCAACCCAAGAGTTACAAGAAGCCAACCCTGATTAGCACTGCTGGCTGCAACATTTCAGCTGAATCATCTAGTAGCTCCCTTACAACAGTTAGGATAACAAACCAAAGAAGATTGCATTTCATGGGATATTTAGCACTATTAATGATGCAGCGAATTGATTTAAGTTCTTTAGCACTACATTACATGCCCACTGACATGGATCACTTTGAGCAAGTTCATAACACAAAGAATCGATTGACATTGCAGCCCCTGAGCTCTGCACCAAATTTGATCTGATTACATGCTCTTGGACTACCTCGAGAGTGATAAATACAGCTCCACGCCAAGTCGTTCATGTTGTGAGTTTCCATGTTCACACCCCCAAAGTCACCATATCTCGCCACCACCCAGCTTCCAACAAACTGTGCATTGCAAGAATATCACTATCCTCTAGCAGTGGCCAAAGTTAAAACTGCTCCATTTGAGACAGTCTAATGTTGACTATTCAAAGCAATGGAACCCGAAGGAAGGGAAACTCAAGAGTAAGAAGTTTCTGCTATTACCTCCTTCTCTGCTTCTCTCTCCTCTTCAGAAACCGCAGCGTTAGAGACTAACAGAGGAGTCCATCTCAAGCTTTCGGGATCTACTTCATTGATACGTGGATTAGCTTTCAGTTTCTCCATATGACTGGAAATCAGCTTTTCCCTTCTAATAATTACAAATCTACAATCCAATAAACAGGAATTTATGTTAGGAAGTCATCACCTGAAACAACCTACCCACGGTGTCAATCCTTTTGCACAAACCACCTGTGGAAATAGATGGGTAAATAAATGGAAACCTCAAACTAAAAATATCAGCTGGCACACACAGATAACAGGCTTCCACTGCTGACTGTTTACTAAGAGGAAGCGAGGAAAGAACAGTTTATGAAGAGAAAGGTCAGTACTAAACATCACTAGGGCAACAGAGAGGCAAGTAAAAGGCTTTATAAAACCATGCAAGAGGTTTAGTCCTGGCATTTCAGTCACTGTCAGCATAACTTCCAATTTTAATAGGACGTACAAGCATAAACAGAAAAAAACTGTGGATCACCAAGTAAAGGTGAGAGAAAGCTGTTACTGCTGCAACTGAAGACAGCAGCTAACTGGACAAGAAAGCATGTTAGAAATGTAGGTTTTCTCCTTTTCAGAAAGCTAACTGACTTTGTTCATGAGGTATTTTGAATGATACAGGTAGAAAATATCAATTTCTCACTGAATGTAGGTGTTCAGGGTCTACAATAACTTATGTGCAGCTTCTGCCCCATCACAAGTAACAAATACATATTTGATCCTCTCTTAAAATGCATTTGTCCCATCAGGTTGTCCAGAAACAAACTCATCAGAAACCGAAGGCTTTCATGCCATGCCACGCTCCTCTCAGCTGCCCCCACAATACCATCCTGTAAGACTTTCATTCTTACTGGTTGCAGACTTGTTAGTTTTGAATACTAGTGCTGGTACACGTAAAAGTTAACCAAGGCTGAGCTATTCCCCACGCTCAGTTTATTTTTTATCAGTCCATCGTTTGTGAGGCAGCTTTGTTTAATTTTAAAGTTTCTAGGAGGGGAACATCCAGGAAGAATTAAGCAGCTCTTCAGAAACACAAATACCATTGCAAGTCAGTGAAGTTATTTTATGAGTCAAAACAACTCACTTAAAATCTAAAACACCAGTTGAGATCATTGAAAAAGAAATTACTCACAAGAATTCACCTTCCTAGGGCACTAACTTTCAACACAGAAACTTGCATCCCCAGGACCTTGGGCAAGAGGGCTTCATGCAGAGCTGATCTGACCCCATGGCTTGTGTGAATTCAGTCATGTTTGAAAAGACAAATTCTCCTCCTCACTGGTATTCCCAGCAAGATTATTTCCAAAGCAAGGGTTGGGAATTGCACTTACAGAAGATGACACAGTGAAACAAAACTCTTCACTGGAAGTGTTTCAAGCTGGTTAATAACCCTTCTAATAACCATTGACATGAAAGAGGATCCCAAAAACTCATCATTTGTTCAGAGATACAAACTCTTTACGTGAGACCCTACTAACAAGGCCTGGCTGGACTGGCTTCCTCAGATATAAGATGGTTATCATTCATTTTCCCAGTCAGAATTTCACACAGACATTTTTCCCATCTCCTGTTTTGTAAGTGAAGTGAATATTGCATGGTTTTAGAAGTGTTACAGGATTCACTGACCTATCTTCTCTTTTATCTATCATGCTATGTTGCTGCAGGGTTGTGGCAATATCATGTGGACACATTCCAGTAGCTCGACTCATTCCTTTGATGCTGATTTGTTTTTCGTGGTGGCAGTTAAGGTATTCTAATATGACACTTTTCCAGTAAGCCAAGTATGAGAGACGACCCAGATCAGACAATGGCTTTTCAGGGGATCCTGCTTGACCCTCTCTTCTAGAAAGTAAATAGCCTAGAAGGAAAAGAAACAGATTACTTATTGAGGTGAGAGAACAAAAGAGTTTTAATTATGCCTTAAGGAAGTTGTTATTAATAGAAACATCAGCATGACTGATCATTGGTAATTCTTGCAATTAAAGAAATCCCAGCCACAAAAGAGATTGGTTTTCATCATTCCAGTGATGTAGAGCAAGATTAAATCCTTGCAAGAGACTCAGATCTTATAAAAATCAAACAGTACCACCCCCCTCACCTTCAAATCATAATGCAAGAAGCAAAGAAAAAGCCAACATGTTTCAGAACAGCTCTCATCACACATGATTTCATTTAGAACTACAGCTGTCTGGCCTTCTGAGAAGTTCTTACACTTGCATTGCTTCATTGAAGCCAATCATTTGTAGAAGAAACTCAAGAAGTCAGATCATGGGTAATATCAGTTAAGTCAGTTTACTTCAAGAAGCCCCAGGTGACAAATTCTTGCTTAAAGACTTAGTTGTATATCAGAGGCAATATCCAATTCACAAGCTGAATTACAAGGAGGAATTATTTAGGACAAATAACTAAAAAATAATCTCCCTTAATTCACATCAAAAAACATTCCTATAATTCCAGTTTGCAGTCTTCAAGACAGTAACTGATCAGCTGTTATACAATGCACCACCTTCATTTGAAGTTCTATGTACATTGTGAGTCCTTTTTAACTGTCTTGAGCTTTAAGAAGCCTTTACCATTTGAAGTAGAACACACCTGATTGGAGATAACAGTCTGAAACTTGCCACCATTAAAACTAATTCAGGATAAAGAAAAAGTTACAACACAATTAAGTGCATCCTTTTCCAGTTATTCATCTCTCCAGGACACGTGTTCTGCACTGTGCCTTTGCAAACACTACCAAAACATGGGCCTCAAACACCAGGCTTATGAAATGTTTATTCCCCCGTAAGCACAGGCATCATGCTTATGGAAATACATTACTCAAAGGCTTCTGTAATCCACTCAACACACATAGTTCTTCTGCCTTCCAATATCCTTAAGTACTGTGGGGCTTTTTGAAAGTTGGAACCTATCCTTTTATTTTTCCAAGATTGCTTTAAAACTTATCTAGTCCAGCCACGTCCCATTTCCTACACAAATCCTCCTCACTTCTTCACAGAGTTTGTCCTAATCAACTTAGCTGAGATCAAACACCACGATTAACATGCAGCTTTAGTGAAGCAGTGGCTGTTGCCCTGTTTTGCTCTATGCTCTACCATATGCAACCTGCACACACACACACACGTTTTCTAATATATATATCAAATATGAAATGTACACACACATACATGTGTGTTCTCTCAGTCTGAAACAATGGTCTTCTCTTTTTAGGGGTGATACAAGAAGTCCACAGCAGAATTTAGGATGTGCATATGCACTGGTCATGATCCTCTAACCTTTGGTTTGCACAAAAATGTTTATAGGGCAAAGCAGACATCCTACTACGTTCCAAGTCATTGGTAACAACCAAAATAAGTAGCACACTCTTTGTGTCTGATGTGATGACTTATGATAAAATGCCAGAGCTTCAGGAGGAATACCATTCCACACCTGCCTACTTCAACAGCCCACAGACGTGGACATGAAATGCACCTGCATGGCACCACTGAAGACTCAGCAAGTCAGTTGCTCCTGTTTTACACAAAAATCACTACTTGGAGAGAGAGGAAGGTCTTTCAGCATTTCAAGTTGCAGCATATTAACTTTATTCTAACCAGACAAAACATCCTAGTACTACATTTAACCACTGCTGTCAGGAAAAGCCAAATTCAAGGCCCAAAACCCCGCCGTGTCCTGAACAGTCTGAAGGTAAAGAATTGTTTCACTTCCAACTGCACAAAAGGCAGCCTACAGCACATAGTCTACTCTCAATCGTTTCAGACAAAGTTTCACTTGTACCAAGAAAGAATTCTAGATCAGCTTGTGCACACCACAAAGACAAGTTTTATACTAAGACACCACTGCCTATAGAAAGGTTTTTGAATCTGAAGCAGCAGAAGTAGTGATGGGGGAAAAAAGAGAGAATAACCTAGATTTTTAGCAGGAATCAATGAGGAGAACTTACAGCTGCTTCAAGCAACTTGATAGTTTAACCTATCAACTTCTCATTCAAGAAAACTTGGGTTCTAACAGAAAGTATTTGTAGGCTGTTTACAAGACCTGGATTTCAGTCTTGCATTCTGTTACACTTCATTTTGAGAGCTCCTTTCCTCCTCCGTCTCCACTTTCCTCGCACGTAACAGGGCTTTATCTATACTTCCTTGGCAAACATCTTCTGAGGCTTAGTAAGAAAACACAACCAAGAGTCTGGAAGCATTAGTCAGGCCACCAGAAGCAGCTTTAAACTTTTGCTAGTCTATCCTTGCTATCCGATCCTTTCAGTGACTGGGGACTTTGAGACTAGTTCTCAGTTGTCATTTTCACATCTCTTCACTTTAAAGCAGTGAACTTTCACCTGTGTGGCAATAACATGTCAGTAGTCTTCTTTTACCCTTTTACAATATAACCTAGGCTTATCCAAGGTACATTTTACAGCATCAGGAATAGAAATCAGAGGCAATAGTCAGTTACATGTACTGAGTACTGAATGGACAGTTTCTCTTATCAGATTCTGTGATTTGAATGACATCTATTAAATTAAACTTACCAAAGAGATGTCAAATAATTGATCTAAGTTGAAGGTAAATAAAAAACACTGATCTTGGTAGCTCGTGTATCTATCCTGAAGCATCTGAAATGAGTACAATATGCCCCTGTTGAACAGACACCCTCCAGTGTCATTGTGTCGACCTCATCTTAATTACAGGCAACATCAATGTGTTTGATATTGAACACAAAATTACTTTGTTTAGCTTAAGAGCAAGCAATAGCTGGTTAGTATCTACACTTGGGGAAATAATGAAGTATAGCAGAGTGGGTTCTGAGAAGGTGCAATAGATGGCTATACTTGGCTTGTAAAGTAAATACATTAGGTGTTCTCTTTATGAAAGAAAGCATCAGAGCTCTTGCCATCTCCAATGAACACCACAATTGTACCTTTACTCAAAGTCTAACACAGCGATCCACCCCGAGCATCCTGAGGCAGCTTCAACACAATCTACTCTGGAAGATGCCATCAGTCGAATCTCTACTGTCATTTCCTCTGTTCTACTAACCTTGTTCTCCCTTTGCAGAGCACCTGACAGATCAACCTCAGCACACATATACCCAACAGGCACAGCTCCTCCACTCCTGCCCTGCTTGCAGGGAGGCAGGCTCTTTGGGAGTAGTACCACAGAGAGACGCTTCACTTCCACGTGATGTTTAACAACTTGAAAATACCTTTCACCCCACTGCATTCAATTGCAATGCATTGAACTGTCTTCAGCACAAACAGAATAAGGAAAAAAGCAAACAGAATACTGAACCTCACACTGTATCCAGACAAACAGTTAAAAAGTGCAGTTCCTTTCTCCTTTGCTACTAGCAACAAACTCATGTAGCTGCTTTTCACTTCTGCTGGTTAAGAACTAACACAGATTCTTCAAAGTGGACCCCAAGGGTAAGGATTCATGAGTTAAACATTTCAGCTAGGGAAGATTTTTTGGTTAGCTACAAAGAGCTGGAAATAATAGTTTACACTGAATAACTTAAAAGAAATTTATCTGAGAGCCCGTGACCTAGGAAACACTTTTACACTTCAATCCCATAACACATTGGAGACAAAACACAGTTCTGATCTTATTTAACAAGTCACATTCAATTATCACTTTCTAGGAAATCAAGAACACTAATCTCTCTGAATAAGAAAGTTACAAATACTAGTGGAGTAAGTCTGTTGTGTTCTTGTAGCACAGACAGAACTCAGCTCTAAAAAACCCCGTGCTGGTGGCAGCTCATTGCAAGGAGAGACACAAGCCTTTGCAATCCTGTTTCATCTCTCCACATTCACAGAATGATTAATAAATGTAACACACAAAGCTCCTGAAGAAGAGCAACCCTTACAGAGCAACAAGAACAGCACAAAAAACACAACATAGCAGAGGTCCCTAGATTAGATTAGCTGCTACAAATCCTTCAGCACTAACCCTGCCATTATAATCTATTGGGCTCTGAACAAGAGTGGACTTGGCAAACAGCAAATCTTTATTCCATTCAGCGGGATTTCATCAAGATGCCTTCCTCTTGTTCTTTTTAGGCTATCACCTTCCATGCTTCCTAGTAAAACTACTAGTCTGGAGACGAGGAGATTGAGGGGGGATCTCAATATTTACAAATATCTAAAGGGTGAGTGTCAGGAGGTTGGGGCATCCCTTTTTTCTATGGTAGCTAGCAACAGGAGAAGGGGTAATGGGATGAAGCTGCAACACAAAAAATTCCACTTATATTTAAGAAAAAACTCATTCACTGTGAGGGTGAGGGAGTCCTGGCCCAAAGGAGTTTTGGAGTCTCCTTCCTTGGAGGTCTTCAATACCTGCATGGACACGTTCCTGTGTGACCTGATCTAGATGAACCTGCTTCTGCAGGGGGACTGGACTAGATGATCTCTAAAGGTCCCTTCCAACCCTACCATTCTACGATTCTATGGTGCCTTGTTTCAAAGAGGACAATTTTCACCGTGAATCTTGATATCGTTTACATAGAATAAAAATACCCTCCACCTTTTAAAGCAAAAAGGATCAAAATGTAAGAGAATTTTCATTGTAAAAGCATTAATTTATTGCTTATGTCTAAAAATACCCATGAATCAGGTGGCACCATGTTATCACATCTGAATAATCCTACGGTATGCTGGTCATAGGCAACGACTGAGAATCAGGGTGGGGAACAAACTGTACCAAACTCCAATCTATTAACCTTGGCTTCTGAAATGAAGTCTCTCTTGCCACTGTAATTTGCCTCACAGCAAAACCACAAAAGCAAATTTCAACAGTTCCAAACTTGCTCCAGCCTTGCCTGCCTGGAAAGCCCATTTTAAAAACAGGTTTTAACTCACAACAAGAATGACACAGCTTAGAACAACTGTCAGGTTGTCAGCTCTCACAAAGTCATGAAACAGCTACTGAGCTGCTACAGCATACAGCATGTCATAATAAGGTAAACTGTCACCAGCTTCAGTTTGCCTGAGAGACATGTCATCTGTTTGTACTGGTATTCAGCAGCTGAGTTGTAAATGGCTTAACTGCCTGTGAATCAAGGCAAAGACAGACAACAAAGACAGAAGCCCTGTTGCCATTCTAAGGGACATGCTTGCTCTCCAGCCACCACAAAGGCCACCACAACGAAATTAATTTGAACAGCTACACAGAGTTGCTGTCAATGCCCAGCTAATCTCCATTTTCTCTTTCTGGACCTGTTCAGCTACACTAACAATAGGAATGCATCACTGATCCTATAAATAGGCTTGAAGAAAGCTGTCAGTGCTGAGTAGCACATCATCAAGTCCAGTTCCAAATGCACCTATGTGGCACAGTGCTTAAATTACAGCCTGCTGACAGCACTTGACTTCCCCAGTAAGTTCTCTTACCATGAGCTAATCGAGTGCTAACAGCAGAAGTTCCAGAAGAGCGTGTGTAGAAATACCTGTTTACAGGACTCATGCAGATTCAGCAGCACCTCAACATTTATGTGACTTGTGCCAGGTCAAACGCTCTGTCACCTTTGTACTATCACAACGATACAAATCTGTTTATTTCCTTCATTGCTGCAGTTTTCTGCCCTTCCTTGTCTTTTTTGAAGATGCATGCAACGTTTGCCACCTGTCAGTTACTGACTGGCACCACTTCTCAAAGGTGACAGCTGATTGCAATCACGTCAGCCAGTTTCCTTCCATGAATCCCACCTGGCTCCATGAGTCTGTACATGTCTATTTTACTTAAATACTCTCTATCTTCCTCTACCATGGATGGCACCTCTCTCTGCTCCATAAATTCTGCGAGACCTGAGAAGGTGAAGGCCAAGACAAAGAAAGCACTGAGCACCTCACATGCGTTCTCAGACCCCCACCCCATATTGTCACACGATGCCAATCCCATTCACCGAAAGGGTCACGTTCTCTTTTCCTTTGGCTATCCAGGTACTTCTAAGTGCTCTCCTGTTGATCTCCACGTTCCTCAGTTTCAACTCCAAGCAAGCTTGGCAGAATTTCATCCCTGCACACGTAGGCAACACCAGTTCCTTTAGCAGACTGTGTTTTTGCTCGGCAGCAGGTCTCCCTGCAGCCCAGCAGGCTTACTGTCATCCCTGCTATTTTCAGGAACATCAGAATGAGGCATTTTTGCAGTCTGAGGAAGCTGTCTCTGAAGATCAACATGTCCTGTGCTCCTCTGCTCTTCACAGCAGCCTCTTACAGGACATCACTTAGCGGCTCTCCAAACAAGGTAAGATTCTGGGCCTTGCCCTCCTGACTTCTCTCAGGATCTGAAAAATCAAACTACTGCCAGGAGTTGGAAACAGCTCGAGACGTGCTTCTCAGAATCCTCCAGTCGTAAAATGGAGCCTTTCAGAAAGTCACACGCAACGGTTTGTGCTCAAAAGATTGCCCCTGTGTAATCAGCACCCCTCAACTATTTATATTCCGTTACTACTTGCGTCAGAAGAAAATGTACTCACGAGAATCTATCCAGAACAAAAGAAGCAACCAGTGAACTCTGTGCCCTTGCACGTTCTAACTTCTTCTCAGTCTCTTCAAAGGCCAGCCCCCACAACTGAATTACCAGACTTGGACAGATGGAATCATGCACTTCAATGTTAAACTTTGTTTTGTTTGAAACATAACCAAGTAAAATAAGTCCTTTGATATGGAAAGGAAGAACTCATAAGCGTTCATGCGATGTTCCGTATCAAACCAGAGAGCTGAAGGAATGGCACGTGCTAAGAACTGCTTTTGTAACACACCAGTACCCGAAGCAATGATTTCCCTCAAACCAGCATTTTAAGTGATTCCAAGAGACCTCGTTTTGTCTTATGAAACATCAAATACTCGGGTTTGAAATGATAGGAGCAAGTTGTGAACACGCAGGTTCAGAAAGGTACTTGGAAAAAAACATCAAACCAGGTAAAGTATTCAGCCAGAACAGCACAATGCAGTTAGGTCAGCTCAGCATTCCAAGTTCAGGGCTGTGACCAGGAGTGGAAGGCAGAAATAGGTCAGGTGAAAAGTGTGAGCTTTATTAAGACTTAAGATTCCTAAAATGGTAATTCGTGTTATCGTTATTTCTGTAACTATTCTGTGTGTCTCTGAACTGCTCTCGTCTATGTCAACGGGAGGAAGGTCAAAGATAGAGGACCTTAAAGAGGTGTTAGTACCCTCTTTGAAAACACTTTTGAGGCAGCTTCAAAGAAGCCCAATGCCAAGATCCACACAAACACTACATATATATAAAAAAAGACAGACCAGCTGTAAGTTGAGATGCTTAGATCAGTGAACAACCTGCTACATTCTCTGTTCTTCTTTGTCCGCTTAAAGAAAAGCTTTCTTCGTGATGAACAGACTAAGCCAAAGATTCTCTCATTATTGTTACAAGAAATAATGCCAGCTCTCGTTCCTCTCCACATCCTCAAGTAAACTCAACACAGGGGGCCCAAAACCTTTAGTTCCTTTATAGAAAGCTTCACAGAAGAGGTTAGGGCTAAACAAATGCCCTTCATGAAAGGAAGGAAAGGTAAAGATGACTGCATTACAGTCAGACAAACAAAAGGCACCCTTTGAGTGAATTAATTGGCTAACACTTATTTTACCTGTGTCAGTTGCCAGTAAACCCCTTGAGTGGAGGTTCTGTGTACGAAGTGGACTACTTAGAAGCAGAATGAAAGCATAAGCAAGAGAAAAGGAACTGAAGTGCCCTTAAAAGCAAGACTTGCGTGCGCAGAGTGCATCAGTCCTCGCTGCCAACCGAACAAATACGTTTGGCAGTAGGTTCCATGCTTTAGAAGGTCACTAACATGGCTGGATTGTTGTCAATTTTATAAGCAATGTTTTAAGTTGTTACTTAAATTTACATTTAAAAATAATTCAACATAGGACACTGAACAGTGAGCTGTTCACACAGCTGCAACTGTGGCATGGATTTCCTTTAAGGACTGCCGTTACCTTCTGGTGTTCAACGCTGACAGATCAGGAATACCATTGTTAAAAAACATATCACACGTGCTTATTAGCAAATATCACCCATTTGCCTCCTTATAGGCTCTACATACTCCTACAAGAGCCAACTGACAAGGTAAGACAGACCTAGGAGGCCCTGTCTAATATAACAGGTATATATAGATACTTATAACAAAACCTCTACAGGCACTAAGGCCAACCAGCACAGACCATTAAGCTCCAGCTCTCAGCTAGAGTGTTAACCTGGCTGTTAATGAAATTCTCCTAGACTCATGGCTCAGGAAAACGATCATCACACTCAGAAAGTGACCAATGCCCTCGACCAAATCTGTATCAGGGATGGTTTCGAGAGTTTTGGAGTAGACAACCAAGTTGCAGAGCCCCAGAGCTTTTGCTATGACTGCTTTATTCATACCTACAAAAGACAGCCCAGTAGTACTAAAGAAGGTGAACAAAAGCAAGATAGGGAGTCGGTACTGACAAGCCAGAAGGCACATCTAGGCAATCACTGCAAATACCACTCAGGTGAGTGGTCACAACGCACATAACTCCATAGGACACAACAAAAGATGCAAACTGTGTCTGCCTTACTTGAGCAGCCAGGAGTCACTGCTGCTCATTTGCCTTAAAGCACGCTGTAGAACAAGGAATGAACCAAGTAACATTATCTACCGAGTGCTGAACACAAAATGTCATCTACTAGAGCACTCAGACAGCTAAACCCAGGACATGGCGATCTGCTACATATTGACTGTGACTCAAAACAGTAGTAAACGAGCAAGAAGAAAAGAAAATCTTCACAAAAAGGTAGAACTGCCTGGTAGAAGTGATGGCACTGCAAAAATAAGACATTCTGTTATCTCACTCGTGTGACATGTCTCACTGTGTCTCAACAACAGGGCGACAGGCTACGAAACACTGGCTTTGTCCACTGCAACAGAACTACACTCTGGAGTCCAAAGCAGAAATTCCTCATCAGTAAAGATGCACTACTTAATTAAAATCTGCTTTCAGCCACCAGCCTTCGACAGATGGCTTCTCCTGTTCATTAATGCCCTATAAAGACAGCTTTGTCCAACAAACATTTGTTTTCATTGTTACCACGTTTGGCCTTGCCTTTTAGCTGTTTTCAATGCTATCTGAAATAAAGATGCTCTTCAGTTAAAACAGTCTTAGCCTCTGTATCTGAAGTGACATGCCTCCTTTCTTTTGCAGTTCTGATAAATGCACAGTGTCTTGAAGCTATATGAAAGCCATGCCAAGAAATCCCAAGAGGCCGATTTTCTTGGAATAATCTTAAGTCAACAAAGCTTGATTCAAAATCCATCTTTATTCCCCGCTCATCTAAATCTCAGCTTGACAGAATGTTCCTTATTAGTTATTTAGGAAAGGCCAAACTCATGCCTTCGGGTCAGCAACATAATCAATCACCAGGAACGTAACATAAAATAAGCAGCAGCAGCAGCATTCAGACTCTCTCACAAATTCACAGCTCCCACAGACACTTTCAACTTCTTTTTAAAGAAGGAAAAAAAAGGGAAAGAAAAAGAAAGGTAATCCAGCCTTTCATTTGGACACAACACATCTGTAAACACAGCAATAAGAAGAACCAGAAGGTTGATACAGTATTCAGTACTGGGGTACATGAGTGAGTCAGTCAGCAGTAAGAAAATCCACACCAGAAGGGTTCAATATTGGGCCACTACAGTAATCAGTGATGCAGGCCTTTTTTTTTTTATACAGATCATTATATTTGCAGTGTTGATTTCATCATTGCAGATTGAAAATGCATTTTTCCAATAAAGCTCATTAAATAAAGCCCATCCTATTCCTCTCCACCCTCAGTCTCTCATTCTCACCCTTCACTTTCAGTCACCCCCTTGGCAGCAACAAAACTGTTCTGTCATGTGACAAAGGGAATGCTGAAACGCTCCTGCTGAAATGAAATGTTATCTGAAGAAATATATGGTCTCACTTCACTCACATCTCACTTTTGTTTACAAAGTCTAACTGCAAACAACTTTCTTCAAGGGTGTTTATTCCTAGGCTGTGTTTCTGGTTTATTTCTGTGTTTGTTACATCAACCCATAAAACACCTTAATGCCAGACTTAGCAAAAAAGCAGCATGAGGGATGTTTCTAGGAGGAAATCATCCTTCCACAGACACCTTCATTTCTATTTCATACGTTTATTTAAGTGCTTGCCTATTTTAAAGAAATCCTCTGATTTCCTTCAAGTAGGTTTTTTTTTTTTTTGGCTAAATATTACTTTCTGGCCAGTGGATTATTTCCCACGATCAGATTAAGGATTCAGTCTACCATTCTACATAAGCACCTACCAAAGAAATAGATCCAACCCCTTACAGCCTGGGCCTAGTTCTAAAGAGCAGTCAGGTATCAGAAGTGGTTCCCATCAGTTCCATAAGCACACAAGAACTTCCGTGCTGTACATGCCAACACACTTCCTCTGATCTCTCCTAATGGATTTGCTTCATTACAGCATCTACCTTGACTTTTTTTTCCCCCCTCCCTCACCAATCTGCTTTGTTTTCCAGAAGTTAATTTATGAATCAGTACAAAGGACACAAGTTTTCTCAGTTCAAGGTCTGTGTCTCGTTTCCAGCCGAACAGAGTTTTAAATCAGTTACTTCCTGCACCCTCCAGCCTGTTGCTGCAAGGAAAGCCTATGCAGCTAATTAAAACAACACAAGCTAAGGCTACAGAGCAAAGACACTGTGTGAATTCATCATGAGGAAGAAGAAAACTACATCTCTCTTCATTACTTCTGCCCTCTTTTGCCCTTTTAGTGCTCCTGTTAATAGTCTGTCACTGTTTCCGTGTTCAAAGATTCTTTAAAGCAGCGACGCTATTTCCATACTGTAATGGCTTTGCTCATTTGCCTCATTCCAGCTTCCTACCAAAAAATGAAAGCCCTGCAGCACAGAAAACCTGGCACCTTTTCCCAGGCTCTTCCTTTACTGACACAGTACTTTCTCAGAGGCACTGAAAAGCCTCAGGCAGCGTTTTTACTCTGTTCCACCACTGAATTCCAACACACTTATTTTTAAGAAGTTACTCATCCTCAAAACAGGGATGACATTTTCTCAAATGCTAGTACCATCTATCAGCCATATGTTACCTTAACTAACATGGCACATGTTAGTCCATTACCAACTAGTTTTAAGCCTTTTTTTTTTGGATGACTGAACAAACCTGGTGCTTCACATGAAGTCGTTGCTTTTCAGGTTTTCACAGAGGAATAATCTAACCTGCTGGTAAAGCACAGAGCCTAGAAACACTGTAGCAGGAACCAGAGATAAGACACTCATGAAATCAATCTTTTGGCACAGCAACATTTCCAAATCTTCTAAACGTACCAAAGCACCACACAAAGCCAGATGCAACTAGAAGAACTCGCTGTCCAAACCACAACTAGTCCTGGAAAGCTCATCCCTGACTCTTTCTGAAGACACTGCTAAAACCCAAGACATAGTAATGGACATGAGTAAGAAACCAAGGCCCCAAAATCAGCTAACATCAGTTCTTATTTTCAATGCAAAATCTTTTGTGTATATCAGAAGACAGAGCTTTTCAAGTATTGGAGGCTTGAGTAAGTCTGAAATAACTAGTTGATCCTAAAAGAGAAAACACTGTTTGAATTGAGCATATTCAGCAATAAGGAGTTTTCTTTTTGAATGATATTGATAGTTTTGTCCAAGCTTAGCAGAAACCACACCTCTTGCCTTTCACAGCACAACTGATTTTAAAGGCTAGATCAGCTCTGCAACAAACTTGTAGGGAGAACAAAATAGCATTAAAGACCAGAAGGACTCATACTCTTCACAGTCTCCAAGGCTTCCTGCAATGTCTCAGAACTGCTGGCAGTAAGAAATAAACTCACTGCTCCCATTCTCATCAATACAGGTTTACATTACGTGCTGATGCTTGTGAGACAGTTTTTGTGCCCAAATTAATCCTCTGGACTCAATCCACAACGCTTACCAGTTCTGCATGACTGAGTCCTAAGCAATGAGTGTCTTCCACATTCATAGAGAGATGCAGATCAGTACACATGCGATTATTACATGATGTGGGTTTAACCAACACCTTTAAGGACATTTGTCCTTACTCTCCACTCACTTTTAGCCCGGAGTATTTCACTGATTCAGCTTTTGCACATAAAACCCCCAACTGGTTGCATGTGGACGAGTGATTTGTAGTGGAGAAGACCGAAAAGGAATGAGATCCGAGAAACAGTCTGTAGTTTCAAATCCTCAGTCAAATGAATTTATTTTCCCTTGCAAGTTACAAAACGACCATAGACTCATCTGCCAAGATTAAATTAGTGCAAGAAAAAGAGAATGCATCACAATCTGAACAAACAAATACATTTCCCTTACCAAAAAAAGAAGCAAGTTCTGTGCCACAAACTATATTGTCACCAGACTGCTGACAAAGCAGGAGCTGCGTAGTGGCTTAAGGCTGCTTTCTTTCCAGCCCTTCTAACTGTCAAGTGTATGGATATATAACACAAAGTAACGTGCACACAGCAGATCTCGAGATCTTCCTTTTAGTGGTTTGTGACTATCACCTTCTGAAAAATTACTTGCTTTATTATTTTAGTATAAAACTGCTCTGGTTACTGTTGTAAGAGACAAGTACCAGTGAGAATTCCAAGCAGAGCAGTTTAGATGCATAACAAATGAAATCTTAACATTCAGAGTATAAATCTTAATCTTCCAATAACAACTTTATGAGAACATGACAATCTAGATGATGTTACAGGCCAAAATTGCTTTCAACTATGATAAACATGCTCTGTTCAAGTTTAGAATAACAACAGCGGTCTTGTTATAACCCATCTTCTCAGGCCAGCCAGGGCAAATTATTCTCAGGAGACTGCAAGTGAAAAGAAAGGGTGAAGTAGAAAGAACAGTCAGTCAGTTACAGTACAGGAGGTGGAACTACAAATGAAATTCCAAGGAAAAGAGGGCAAGTGATTGATTTGGAAGGTCTTTTGTGAGAAGACAGATTTTGGACTCTCTAATCCAGATGAGGCTACGGCTGCTCTGCTTAATGCCATTCACCCTTCATCCTACAGAAGGATGTAACTACAAGCTAGGGAAACAAGCACTGAACTTCTACCTTCCTTCCCAAACGTAGGGAACAGCAGCCATGAGCAGCTCTCTCACTGCCTCTCATTTAATTTCCCCTCACCTCTTGGTTCTTTGTCCTGTTGGAAACTGACATGGTCTGATCCCTGTTAGTTAAGGGAATCTCTGTCCAGAAAGCAAAGGGGAAACACTGTGGAGAGGTACTGAAGGCCTGCATGATCACAGGTGGGCAGTCTGTTTGCTGGCTACAGCTGGTCTTTGGACTATGCCCAGCATGTCTACAGCTGCAGCCTATACCTGTGACATCAACACATCTGCAGAGAGGAAAGGTGTAGGAATAGCACCAGGTAAACTTCAAGCTAAGGACAACTTGCAACAGGACCTAATGGTATCACAGAAATCCTAATGATTCCAACAACTGAAGGTGGTTCCAGATGTTTTCTGAAGGAAAAGAACCAGATTGCACTGATTTTCCCAGATTCAGTAGCACACGGCACAGTACGAGAGCAGAGATGCAGAGAAACACAGCACATCCATACCCACATCTCCTGTGAGATCTACGGGTTTCACAACTGTACAATCAGTTTTGTAGTCATAACCATCACAACTCAACCAGGAAAATGTTTGTTGAGAGTGTTGTTTTTGAAAGACATCACAGAGCAGAAAACAAAGGAAAAGCCTCGAAGTACTTACCATTGTGTCCAGGAAGAGTTCTCCATCTCCTTTTGCAAGAAGAGATACTAATCCTAAAATCAGGTCAATTTCTACCTAAGCAAGCTTCAAGCTGACTCCACAGTTCCAGAAGTATGTGGTACCTGTCACTGCCTTTCTAAAAGCTTGCAGAAGGAATACAGTACAACAGCTGCTGCTTTCCATTGCACTGCTGGCTACATTTCAACTGTGGATTAAGAGGTTCAGAGCCATCTTCACATCACTCAAAGGGCCATAGTGAAAACTGTTCTAAGAGCCGCATAGTGAAAGCTGGAGCCATACAGTGATGGAACATGCCAAGTATATCTTTATGATATAGTCATGCTGGGTAGAACCCTACAGAACCTGAAAACTCTACTGTCTTTGCCCTGCTGTTTTTTCTGCAATACAGTATTATGTGCTTTTTAATGTCCTTGCACACACCTCCAGGGCACAAATGCTATTACCCTAACTATCTCTGTTGTCATGCAATTCTACAGTGCTTTAAGAAAACATAAGTAACAGTGAAAACTAACCACAAAGAACATGCACTAATTCCTCATCATCCTCCCTTTAAATTACACCAGGAAGTTGGATGTGGTAGCACTGAAGACACTCAGCTGAGAAGTTTCTTTAGACAATTGTGCTTGGAGTTTCATCGTGGCTGAAAGTTCTGGGGAGTAACAAATCTAAATGTAAACAAGTGTGCCCCCAACTTTCTACCAGGTCAGACAACTCAGCAAAATAAAGCAGCAAGTACAAGTACAGCTACAACTCCCCACGCTTCTTGGGGTAACAATTTCCATTAAGCCAGTGATGAGCTTCAAGGCAAAAACCAAAACACATTCCTTCTGTATTGCCAATGCTTCAGCTAAAGCAGTGTTTTAGCTAAAAGAAGATATAAGTTAGTCCAAAGCAGTTTCTACATTCTAATATTTCTAACATCTCCTTCATTATGATCAAAAATAATTGCCTCTAATGAACAAGGCAAAATGGAAAGTCATTTAGCCGATTCATTCAGGGCAATAGCTTTGTGAGCTAATATTACTGCTGAGAGAGCCATTCTCAAGTTCCTCGAGTACAACAACAGAGCAACAGCAAGTTTTTTCACTTCAGGGAGCTTGTCTATCCTACATAAATACAAACAGAACTCCCATTATCTATTGATAGAAACAACACCACCAGTTAAATAAAGTCTCACGCGTTACGATTTCTGGCACCTGCCATCAGATCACTGCCTCCGATCACAACTGTAAATAAAACACTCCACTTACTGAAATCAATGAGAAACCTTCCAAATCCTTGCCTTTGGTATTGGGGCATGATCATTATGCAGGAGACATTGTACTTCTGCTGGCAAAGCTTTTCCTGTGGGAAGGAGAAACAGATCAAGGATGTCAAAAGCAGTGCTGAAGTGGGCAATTGCCTGCACCTGCCACTGCCCTTGTAAAACATCCCAGGAAGGTGAACAGATGCATGAGGTCAGCACCAAAGTCAAGTAATTCCACGTTAATATTTCATTATATTACTATCAAACATACCCATCAATACATTTTTTATTAGTTAACTACTCAGCATCTTAAAAATTAAATCCACTGTCTAAATAGCACAATGATATTTAAGGGCTGGAAAGGAGCAGGATGGGAAGAAGAGGGAAATGTTTTCATGCTTCACTGACTATTCTGTCAAGGATACAGAAGTGCAAAATATCATCCATACTCATGGTAAAACTGTTCCCTGCTATTGCTACATCAAGTGCCTGCTGCTTTCCATCTTCATTTTGTCTTCTTTTTTCTGAATGGATGAATCCCATACCCACAGAACTATCAAGTTCCACCTGAACCACAATTTTTCAAAGCTGAACCCAAATCAAGGCAGAATGCTCAGAAGCCAGAGCTCTTTCAGACAGAAGGAAGTCATATAACACACAGGCAATGGAAGCAAATATTACATGGATTGTTTAAGACAACAAAAGAAAGAGTCTAAACTAGGAAGCTGTTCCAAGAATAGAAGGTTATAGGTGCTTTCAGATTTACTGATAAAAAGAAGAATCTTCAAGTCTTGTTACCTTTAAAAGATGACACACAACCCCTCCCCAACCCCACCATAAAAAAAGAAAGAAGAAAACCAGCACTAGGTGGTTCTGAAGAAGACCAAATAAATCAACTGAAAATGTCCAGGTCAGCACAAGCAACAAGAAGTTGTTGCAAGCACATGGTTTAAGATGCCACCCATGACTTAGGCCTCCACACATAAGATAACAACAGACCAGTGATGACACTGACAGGCTCGTGTGCCACTATGCTGGTTTCCAGACACTGGTTCAGCTGTGAGAGCAGATACCCAATTGCGTTTCACAAGGTTTCTTAGTTTCTATGGTATGGTGAACTGTTTTCTCTGCATAGGCTTTCCAAACTCTCAAGATAAATCTAGAATATACTTGCCTAAATCAGAGCTGACATGCTTGTATGGCACAAGAACTTCTGCCTGACGTTAAGAGGCCGTGTCAATTGTGCCTATGAATTTCGCTGTTCACTTCAATCCCAGCATGGCCCACATCTCAGAAGGAACCAGCCAGATCCCCTAGAGATCACTGTATAGTATGCAGGTACTCTGACAAGACAGTTGGACTTTAAAATCATAACTTCATTCAAAGAAAATGTTAGGTGATAGGAAGTGGTGACACTAGGTACAGGTAGTGCTTAATTTCTGTGTAATTGTATCAATCGTATCTTTCATGGACAATAATGGAAGCTGTTACAGTTGCAGGCACATCTCATCCTACTTGACAATTATATTTGGTCACCTTTGTCAAGTCAGTCCATATAAGTATTATTTTTTGTCTACAGCTGCTATCTATTGCTTTAAAAGCGAAAGCAAAACCATAACCAAACAGAAACATCCGCTCTAAAGAAGGCACCTACCATAAAGTTTGGGAAATTATCTTTCAGTGCAATGAGTACCTGCATTACATCAGACTGCACACAGGAGATGGACATTCATGTCTGAACAGCCAGCTTGAACGGCTAGCAATAAGCACATGAAAACAACACATCAACATTTTGAACGCCTAGCACTTTCACAAGTTAGACTTGATACACTCCTGTGAGAATGGCAGAAGGAGGACCAAGATTTAATTGTCAACTGAAACTGCCTTCTGGAAATAAATACCAACTAATCCTCAAACCAGTGAAACCCCCTCCCCAATGCACGTGGCTAAACACACATATAATTTCTCCATGTCCATCAGTCTGAGACAAGAAAGTATGAGTGCATTTGAAACAATGCACGTTACAGTGGAGATTTACAAAGAAGAATGCAAGCTTTTGAATTGTTTCCCTTGCTGTTGGCACAAAGGTCAAGGGGAGCGGGAAAGGAGAAATTAAAACACCATCACAACAAACAATCCACTTTTTTGGTTTTTACCTTAGAGAAATATCCAACTAAATGGCAGCCTTTTTCATCATTTTTTGTAAGGACATAGAAGAGGAATGGTTCAACATCATAATACAAGGTTTTGTGGTCCAGAAAGAGCTTAGCTAACAAACAAAGATTCTGACAATAAATTTTGCTCACGTTCCCATCAACCTAGAAAGCAAGACAGATACAGTTATTTCCAATGCCAAAGACATGTTAGGACAGAACAACTCATTGAATCAATCACATCCTAAAAGGAAATGTGAACAATGTCACAGTGTCAGATGGGAAAAAAAACCCAAATAAAAGCATTCTAAGGTTCTGAAGAGAAATGCCCCGGATTCTTGTTAAATACAAAATCTCCAGTTCATACGAATTATCTTGCATTTATAAGTATCATCCGAGTATCCATACTGATTAAACACAGTAACTTTATCTTTTGATTGCTCAAGTTAGACTTACCTCTTTCACTTCAGCCCTGGAATGAGAATGCATACAAGTGGCAGACCACAAAAATGTACTAGTTGAAACTACGTTAAACCACGATCTGCTAAAAGGCAGTGGTGTACAACAACTAAAAAACCCCAGAAACTAAACAATGAAGTGCATTATGTTGATTCTTTAAGGTGTAAGGCCAATGAATGAGTTGTCAATTACATATGAATCACAGCAATGTTTTAGCTAAATTAGACAAGACAAAATTTCTATGCCAGACTAAAACACTATTGAGCTGAGAGAAGTAAATTTTCAGGCTAAGTGCTACAATTAGTCTAGGTATGTTATGAGTGTAAAGAGTCAAGCTGTGACTCAGACAGCTACAGAGAAGCCAGATACAGATGCAGACTTCCTAGATCAATTACTTATTCCCTGAAAGAGAAGGCTGAAAGACAGCAGTGTTCTTTAAATAATCTCCTTAATGGAAAAGTTTGCTTGTACTGATGTTCTTTGATAAAAGTCACCAGCTGTTTTTCATTCACAGAGACAGCCAAATGGTATGCACAATGTGCAGAAGCAAAGCAGACATATCCTATTCTAATTTGGTTTTAGGATCCTAACTACAAATTTGAGTAAAACCCAACCTTTTAGGTATATTTAGGGATTTCAAGGTGATTTCAGTAGTACAGTTGCATTATCTGGATTAGAGAAAAAAAAAAAACCCTTCAGTTGACAGCTACTGCTCCTAAAGGCATTGGAAATAACTTGCATACAGCACTTGAGAACCTATCAAATGCATTAAGCTCTCATACAACTCACTCCATTGTCCAGATGCTTTTTATTCCTTTTCACACTTATTAGCAAGTATGTAAATTAAACACGAAGGTTAAGCAAGTAGAAACCCTCACTGGGTAAAAGCCACAGGCCTCAAAACCCAGATCATGTAAGCTATCTTTTTCAGTGAGAGCATTTGCATGGAACGGGAAAAACTTCTGGGGAAAAAAAAATTGCAGGCCAACACAGCTTGCTCATCAGGTTTAAATGCAAGAAGAGGGGAAAAATGCTAAACAAACCGCAAGCTCAAAAGCAAGCGTCAGTCAAAAGTTTCTTGGCAAACACACAGTAGTAAACTATGTCAAAGTCTTCTCTCAAGACTGGCAAAATCATGCTCTGGGCAGAGGTATAGAAATCTTAAATGCCAAACTCATTTCTACCTCTCTCACAAGCAGAAAGCATGAGAAACCACAAAGCCCTTCATTCTGCCTCAGAGAAAATCTGGGCATGGAATTCCTGAAGCTGTCTATAAGGAAGGACAGCAACAATTAAGTTTCTACAGTTATCACAGTAACAACTAACAATTAACCTTTGAAATGAATGAAAAAAGAAAAAATCAATTGAAGTTTTAGAAACATTAACAGAAATGTTTATTGAAGCACCTAAAATGAGGAAAGGGAATAAAAGCAGTGGTAAGTCAGGATGTTGCTTCCACATGCACCTTGCTCCCATGTGTCTTCTGTGTCAATTCCCCACCCTTTTTCCCACAGCTGCCTTTATTTCTTTAATGATTTTTATTTACATATTGGCAGTAGCTAATGAAAACACCCTGGAAAGCAGGATTTGCCTACTGTAAGCTGCACAGTTCCTAAGACCTGCTAATAGAGAAGATATGAATAATTTTGGGCTGGCTAGGTTGGTTCTGTTCCTTGCTAAGCGAAGAGTTAAATCCGCTTATGGCTTAAGTCCTCTGCTGGCAGATTTACAGTCTTTGTAAAACCTGTCCAAGACAGGAAGGAAGCACTCTCCATGCAGATAGCTATTATTTTAGCAGCACAAAACCAAAAGAAAATTGAATATTAAGGCCTTGTTCTAATTTAAGGACCTAAGACCACATCTACCATTGTTTTGAACAGATAATGGCAATGACCAATCATAACAGACATTTACAGAAGATGAAGTGAATCACTTAGATTATAAAAGAATACACATCCACAAGTTTAAGTCTTGACTTTCTAAATTAAAGGCAGTGTGTTCTGGGCCAAAGTTGGACTGAACATTCATCACCCAACCAGGATGTTTCAGGACAAGTTTCTCAAACATCCAAACAAAAAGCAAAAGCACTTAGTATCTACATTGGTATCTTTAAAACAATACACAAGAAACTGATTTGCTTGGTTTTATACATTGGAAGCATCTACATTCAAGATACTCAAATAGCCAGAAAGGAATGGGTGCAAGAGGTACTTGTGCTGAGGAAGGAAAGGCAATCTAGTCAAAAGGTTTCACAGCAGAGGCTGGTTAATGCACTCAGTGCAAGTAAAGAAAGTAAGAATCATGGTGGTAAGATGGGAATAGGACTTGGGAAAAGGACTTGGGTTTGGAGCATAAGAAGAATCTCCAAGGAAGTATTTAAACATGCTGAAGTTAGCACTGGTTCTACAACTGTCTGTAACATTTACAAACTGGTTACATTCAGGAACTGAGATTTCTTGATATACCTACCTCAAATACTGAGAGGTCATTTCTTCTGTAGATTTCATTGGCTGGAGGATGAAACCAGCCACATTTCTTTGAGTGCCTTAACAAAATATTTTTACTTTTCATGTACTTAAGACAGAATTCACACAGGTAAAGCTTTGGTAATCTGTACAAAAATTAGAAACATATTTTATGCCAAAAAAATGAAAGGTTTAAATTCTGTAAACAGAAAGTTACAAGACAGTGAAAGGCCTTCCCCATTTAAATATAAGGTATCATCAGCAAACATTGCTTCAATCTAAATAAATACCACATTACAATAATTAAGCATACACACATCAGCCATTAGAAAAGGAAGTAACAATAAAAACAACCAACCAACTGAAAACCCACCACAAAAGACCCCACCAAACAAACAAACCCACTCCAATAAACACTGCAAGATTATGTTTATTCAAAACTGGGAAAATTCAGCTTCTTAATGGCACCTTTGATTAGGACTAGTTAAAAACAGAAGACAAATCCTCCTTCTCACAATGACAAAGGTATGTTTACTTTTAAAAGTTTTTTTTAAAAGATGAACAATTACAAAAGAGTAACTCAATAAATTACAACAATACATTCCAAAAATGCATGGCAACTTTGGCAACTTACTACCTTGCATATTCCTGTGGGTAAGGTGAAGAGTACCAGGTCTGGATCTCGTATTTTCCAAACTCAATCACTGAAGGGTATCGCCCACTTGTCTCACCAGTGTTTTTACACCCAATTTTCTGACAGGTGCAATAAAGGCAAAATGTTAGTTACAGAACAAGTCAAATGAAAGTCAGCTTTATATCATCAGTTTAACTCAGTGAAGAGGTGAGAAACCCGAAGTTGCTTAAATTCTTCCAACCTGGACAGAGGATGAAGTCTGCAAACAGCCCAATATAAAGAGTGAAAACTCCTTTCAAGGTGCCCAAGAGCTAAACATGAAGTGAGCCAAGCTTACAACTAAGTGCATACAAAGGGATGGTGCAGAGCCCAGCCAAATAAGAGGTGCCACTACCTCAGTTTTCTTCTCCTGCACCATCTAGTGTGAGTTCTCAACAGCTGTGGTTCAAACTCAAAGCTGTCCTCATGCCAAAACAATGAGGCATCAGCAGAACCCTTCCAGAGTCCCTGGCATTTCCCTCACAACAGCCAACAGTATAGGAATACACACTAATCTCAGCTTTCATACTCTGGGTGAACTGATCACAAAAGGATTGCTAAACTCTGAAGAGCTGGCTAAATACAAAAAAAAAAGAAGAGGAAGAAAGGTGGAGGGGAAAAAAGGTAATTTTACTGCCATGAATTTCAGCAATCTTACCACCTAACATTTTTGGACTGCACGTGAAAGATAAAGATGGGAGGAGCTTGGAAGCATTTACATGAGCAAAAGGAAGCACAAAAACAATAATGAAGTTGAATCTTCAAGCTCGGTTTGTTTGTTAACACGCTCTGAATTAAGACTACGAAACAGTCACTACATTGACCCATAGCAGGTCATGTCAGCTCTTGTTCAGTAAACCTGAAAAAGAAGTTAAGTGACTTCCATTACTGTAAAATGTACAAGGCACGTTCATTTATGATTCATTTTTTAAAAAGCAGCAATGGAACGTTTAATCTCTCTGCTCAGTGAGCAGCAGTCCTGTGTCCACAATGCTAAAGTGTATCTCTCCAAATCTATCCCACGTGTCACTCATCATCTGACCCATTCCAGCATGATGCCTTGTCCCCTGTCCAGGGGACTAGAACTCTGTACACACAGTGTCTCCCAAATTGAACTCACAGCAAGCATGGCACATTGGATTAAAAGGCTTTTATTAAAAATGATCTGGCTTTTTATTTACAGAAAGAACAACATTTTATGCCACATGATTCTTACCTCCAGGGAAAGTTCTCGAGCCTGCTTAAACACTTCCAAATCCTCCTGTGTAACAGTGTCCTTGCTTCCCACCAGAAATACATCCGTATTTTCTTGTTTGATGCTTAGTTTGATTTCAGTATCTGTTATTCAAAACCAGCAAAAAGTTTATTCACAGATGTGAAGGTTACACTTGCCTTACCAAAGTCATACCCCTAGGACTGCAGCAGCTACAGCTCTTAGGACTCCTCGTTTTAACTACTTCTAGCATTACTAAGTAACAGTAAGGAAAACTTCCCCTCTTTCTTGTTTTGTAATTTGCTGTTACATAAACTCTTTTTGGTACTTGCTTGTCTATCTAAGTTTTTACAATCCACTTCTACTAAATTAATATTGAACTTCAAGAAATGGGAGTATATTCCATCACCAGAACTATGCCACCTGGCCAACTCTACAAGGTAAAAACAAACACAAGAAGAAAAAATTGCCTTTAGCAAAAGTTGGAGACCAATGCTAAGCTAAGTCTACATTCAAACATTATTAATCCTTCTTTTCTTAAATAAAAAGCTATTTCACAGCAGTACAGATCAAGTGTTGTGGAGACTGCAGCAGGATGGAATTGTTCATGAAAAAGCAATGGAGCAGAGGGAGATGAATTGAAATGCCCACCACTGTAAGCACTGACAGCACACAACCATGATGACAGCACTATTGCCAGAGAAAGGGCAGGGGAAGAACAAGAAGTAGCATGACAAGTGGCTACTCATGCGCTACTACACAGCCATAAGCAACTCCATGAAGGCATTTGGGGCTCCTAGTGTCACTACAGATGCAGAAAAATAACAAAGAGGTGGTGTGTTATTAGTCAGGAGAAAAAAAAAAAAAGAACAAACGACACACTTTGGAGATTTAGTCAGCATTAGATAAAAAGGTCAGAGTTTCGTTGCTTTTGTATGAAAGAGAAGTAAGAACAAGAGAAATAGCTAAGACCTATGTGACAATGTAAGAGTTTGGGGGGTTGGACGGGACGCAGGTTTGGTTGGCGCTTTGACCTTTGCTTACCATCATCCTGATCAGGTTTAATCCTTCCGTCTGCCAAGCTCCCCTTCCCTGGTGAGGGGGTCCCCATCTGAGGGGTCACTTTATACTTTAATCTGCCTAGAATCCTGTGCTTTTTAAGGAAAGTTGTTCCCTTGAGGTGAGCAATTACTTTAAGAGCTTGTCCTCTAGACACAACCCATCCAGAGGTACAGGCATGAGACATAAACCTACTCTTAACCTCTTTCTTGCCAGAGAACCAGTTGCTACATTTTGTGGTGGAAGGGAACTCTGGTTTACGGCGCAAAGGCTTGAGTGGTGCACAGCTCGGGTGGCCCTTTCCTCGAGACTGTCCCCGAGTGGCACAGACAGGAGAGAGTCCATCAAAGAGTCCCTTCAGCTGACTGTTACTAGGAAGGCTACTCAAGGAGGGTGCGCTTGACTGACTGGAAGAACTTTGGGGAGAGTTAGAAGAAGCAGAAGTGCTGGATTTTTGCCAACTGGGGCTCTGACCAGAGATGGGGGTTGGGGGTAGAAGTGAAGAAGGTGGAGGTTTTAGCTTTTGTGTGGTACCTGTAGCCAACACAAGAGAAGTGCATGACTGTTTCTGAGAGACCTTTTTCCTTGGACGATAGTGCTTTGAAAAGTCTATTATTTCACCTCGTGATCTGCGACCATCAGGTGATGGTGTAAAGAACTTAGTAAGGCCATCAATGAGCCCTTTGGTTTTCTTGTTAACTTTAAGTGTAGAGGCAGATATGTAGGTGGAGGTGGTGGTGATTTTGGTGGTGGCACCAGGCCGAGTGGGGTCTGTAACAGGCAATCTGCTGCTTGAATCCTTCACAGATGCAGCATGACCAGATGAAGGTGTGGTACAGACTTTAGTCTTTTGACCCCTACCAGGTGACCCCCTTCCTGTGAATGCATTCACGGATCCTTCATCACTGGTTACAGACCTGTGGGAAAATGGGGAAAATAAAAACCAGCATTAAAAACCTGTAACTACTGCCAAATAGTACCAAAGTTCATACAAGTTACTTATGCCAACCTACCAAAAAGAAACTCAAATCTGAAGACATACACACTTTGGAAACACATTTTACGCTGTGACATAACAGACAACTATTTCCCTCCTCCCTCCCTTTAAAATCGGTCCATAGTACATATAACTAGAAGCAGCCAGGATAGCAAGATCTCTCAAGTATACACCTTCCCCACCTACTTTTAAGCATGGCAAAAGTACTCTTCTCTAGAGAATAACATCAATGCACTGTGTCCAAGTACAGTAACTGCTTTGTCATCACAGAGTTCATTGTACACACGAAGGAGATGCACAGGCCCAGCGTTAATAAATTAACAGCGTATCAAAACACTTCAGACTACATTTGCTTCTGCTGCAGAGGAAGTCTTTTATCAGTCCTTTAAAGACATACAGTCAGTTTTCAAAAAATTGCTGTTTTGCCACAGCTTTGCTGGATTATGTATGTCAATACTACCAGTAAAAATTATGGTCAGTGACCCAGAAGCAAAGTGAGGGAGTTTATGAAGAGCATTAGAGCAAAACCAAAGAAACAGACTCTGTTTTCTTCAGAACTTGTAACAAGAGCAAAACCCAAAAAGAGCAAAGGAAATGAAGGAGCAGAACTGTAAGACCAAGTTCTATTTGTAAAGAAACCATAAACCAATGGGACCCAATATAGGTATTAAGAAGGAAGAGTGGTGAATGACATTTAACTGCTAGGAAGAAAAAGGGCATGCTGCAAGCCAACATTTGTGACAGCAGAAGCACAGGTTTAGCTGGTTGCTAATGACTGCAGAGAGGAAAAACACCGAATGACACGCTGAAGAGAAGTATACTGCAAGTATGTAGAGACATAATGTTTAAACACATTTGCAGTAAAAGAAACAGGTATCAGGAGACATGATCAAATTGCAAATCCAAACTGAGCTGTACAGTTGCATCAAACACTTTCATTCCCTTCTCCATCCTGCTCTTTGAAGCTCGCTTATTTACTTTGCAGCGGAAAGTTTTCTTCCATAGATTTTTGCCTTCTTAATTGAGATGCTGAAGTAATTAATTCCAACAGGTTACTTCTCATTAGAGACTGAACAGCCTGGGGCTACCATCTGGTTTCCTGAACTCCAAGGGCTCACCAGTTTAAGAACTAACCCCTTTTCCACTCACACATCCTTAAAATTTGGTTAGTTCCTAAGAGGCAACAAAACCAAAAGCTTCTAAGTCCTTTGAACCTTTGGTGCCATACGCTTACGTCCATCACAGGGCCTTGCCTCACTACCAGATGTAGTAGTGATTAGTGCCAGAGGCCAGCACACACCTGGCTTTAGTTAATCCTACCCAGTAATTTGCCTGTGAAGGACTTCCTGCAGATGGTCAACAGGCAAAAAAAAATCATTCCAGTACTATTGGACAGCATTTCTTTGTACTACACAAAAAGAACAAGTAGCATTAGCTAGCCTTCCTGTCCGTCATGTGACCACACACTAATGTATGAACTATCTTCTCTACCTCACAATCACTTTTAAGTAGAGACTCTCATGGAATACTATCTCCTAACCACTATTGACTATTTTTCCACAACAACATTACTTTAGCTTACATCAGACATTAAATGTGCCCCCAGTATTGCAAAGACTATGCAAAGAACTCTCTCAAGTACTATTCTAACATCCTCATGTGGTGCACATACTACAAAGGAAACCCTCATAATCACCACCCAATGCTAAGAGTAGTTCTGCACATCTATTTTAGAAGCTATAGCTCAGAATCCAATTACCAAAACGTAACAGTAAAACCCTCACCACCTTTCCAACCATTTGTTTACACACATGAGGAAGGAGGAGAAGCAGAATTACAGTGCAGACAGACATTCCTGCAATGCCCACTGTGGGAACCCAAATGAAGGACTTGCTTTTGGAGAAGTAAGATAACAGTCCTGTATTAGAATGATAATCTCCAGCTGAAGGCGTAGGAGTTTTCAAAGGGGTAAAAAAGCAGAGGTGTAGCTAGAAATACAGGAAATCTTTGTATTATGCACACACAATGATACAGGAGTTTCAGTTAACACACTGAAAGTTGTGTGGCTATTCCAATTACCTTCAAATCCCTAAGTTATTTAGCCTGAAGGAGAATGGAGAACTAAAAGCATGTTTCACATGCTTAACATCATGCTCTCAACGACTTGCTACAACTACGTCTTTCCTTTTCATTTAGCTCCACACTTCATCTATGTCCTGTACCACCTTCCTAGAGCAATATCTACTAAACTTTAGGTCAAGGACCAAAAAGCATGTTTGGTTTTTTTTTTCCCCTTCTATTTCTACACATTGGCTTCCCTGACTCCAGAAATCCATATTCTGCAAAGTATAGTTTTACAGCAGTTACCCTGCAGCTCTGAGGAATACCAAACAGGTCTTCAAGACTGTAAAGAAAAATGGTTGGGTAACAGCCACATGACAGTATAAGCATTAGATAGAACTGAAAAGCTTTTCAGCTGCTGAGTTGACACAGCCAAGCAGTTAAATAGCAGGAGGAAAAAGGCTTCTGTGGATAGGACACGTGATGGAGAGCAACATGCTACTGGAGTTAACACGGAGCCTGTTCTTGTTTAACTCTGGTGGTAATGTCAACTCAGCATTTGAACGCTACTTAAACAATCCTCCAACCAATGCCTTAACATGTCCAACTGCAGTGCTCCCTCAAAAGATGGATGCCCAAAGAATTACAGCACTCTCTTGTCTTAGATAAACACATTCCTGATAAACAAGAGGAACTGCGACCTCTTTCCCTGGTGGCAGCTTAACAGCAGAATTCAAGGGTGGGTTTTTTCCAGAGTACCACTGAAACCAGAACTTTGCTTTTTGGCGTGGTTTTTCTGAGTTGGTATTAACTAATAAAGTAATCACCATACAACTTTTGAACAGGTCATTGAACAGAACAGTCTCCTGAACTTGCACGTAAGTAATTGACTATTATCCACTCACTCAGTAGAGATTCTGTAGGTACTCCAATTATTTGAAGTTACACTTAAAAGATAGCTTTGGAATATGTTATCATACAGATTTTTATTTGCATCTGCTACAGGTACAAGTTTCATTTAAGAATGACATGATTTAGAAAAGTAAGTTACAGGAAGTTGTTTCATCATCTTCTGACAGGACACTAAAAATCACTCACTATAACGAAGAAGCTATTGGCCACAGGGTTGAAAGGCATATGCTAGATTATTCTTCACCTACCTTCCCCAACTTGAAATTCAGTTAAAAACTGTAATTGAAACTACATCAGGTTTTAACTGACTGCATTCTCAGAAGCATTAAAACAAACAAAAAATAGTCAAGAGAAACCTACAACATTCGTTGCTTTAGTTTATTTTTCGGTCGTCCAATAGGTTTTGCATATCGTCTCCTTATTTGGGCAGCTTTCTCATGAAGTAGCTTTCTCCCTTTCTTCTTTGGTCTACAGACCTGGCAAATCCACATCCCTACGTAAAGGAAAAGGAGTTTAATTGCACACAGTTAGTTTAACTTGTACTGCGGGTGTCTATCAAGATATACATCAACTACACAAAGTCAACAGTTAATCTTACGAACGAGATAGGGGGAAGGGAAAAAGGACAAAGAAAAGTGATCCACTACTACTCAGACTTTGAAACTCTTGCAAGCAAAGTGCTTAGGGAAAGGGAGGAAAAAGAGAGGCAACAAGGATCACAGAAAGGTTAACAAGCAAATGTGTTCTTAGAAGTATCTCTGTTGTGGCTTGTTCCTCCTTATATTACCCAGATATTTCTTCAGCCACAACTCAGATGGGGGAAAAGTTACAGGTGCATTATCAGGCAATCTAGGCTAGAGTGTGCTGAGGAAAATACCAGATCACATTTAGTTATGTCGGTTTTAATAACCAACTTGGATTTGGCATCCTTTTAATGTTAGATGACCACGTCTGAACACTAATTTGTCACAGATAAGGCTGGGGATTTGGGGGAAAAAAAGCTAGAAAAAGCCTTCAATGTAATTTTGAGATCGAACAGAGAAAGCCAAAGATGTGAGAGAAGTCAGAGGTGCTATGTATCAGAAATCTAGAGAAAGAACCTGAAGACACAAATGTTTTGTTTATTTGTCTGGTTTTTAAATTGTTCTTACAAAAGACATGAAGCAGCAAGTGCTTTCACTCGCTTTAAGGATTTCTTTGTTAATGTATATACTCCAAACATTTTAACAGCCTTCATAAAGCTTCACCTCCAATGAAATGGCCAACAACTCAATACACAGTGAGTTCATCTGGTCAAATGACCACAGACCTTTACCTCTTTTCCTGAGGAAAAAAGTCTCAAGTAAACAACAATAAAACTGGCTTTGACATGATTGAAATCGTGACTGAAATCATACCGCTTATGAATGCAGAAATAATTAGCACATTCAAGAGCTTTTGGTCACTTAACATGAGAAAAGAGTGTGAGTAAAAGTATTTTCATTGAAAGGATTTGTATGATCACCTTTTGGCATTCGGGAAAGTGGTGGGTCACAGCATTCCATGTGGAAGCCTCTATCACAGGAATCGCAAAAAAGCATGTTATCCTAAAGCAGGGCAGGGGGGAAGAGGGGAGGAAGAGGAAAAAAAAGACTTAATACAGCATTGCTTCAAGTTGTACATCAGTGGTTTGCATCGTCACAGGTACTGAGTGTAGAGCTACAGTCAACAAAGTCAGGTAATGCTCAACAGTCTCACTTACTGCATTTTTGCCTTGGATCCTACATGCACTGCATGTCTTGCACTCAATACACTGCCATCTTAAGGCCTTGACGTTTGTTGTTAACTCAGGACAGAACTTCAAACATGATGGATGTCCTAAAAATAAACCAAAATATTGAAAGCTTGAGATTTAAGACAGGCAAGACAAGTTCAACAGAATGCAGCCAGCACGGACAGAACCCTGCAAGCACCAGCTGTTTTCATTATTTAACTCATCATGTACTTCATAGAAGGATACAGAAAGCTCATTTATAAGGGAGAAAGTTGGCTTTTACTGTAACCAACACCCATGAATAGTCTACACAAGCATCCAACCCTGAATTTTTCCTTTTCACAAGGTTATTTCCATAGCATATTAAGCTGTCATTGGTTCTGGATAAGAATATTCTTACAAACTTGCCCTCGCTCCCCACTCACGAGCAGCTCCTCTTATCGTAGCCTAGAAGGTCTACATGGCTTTTCCAACTTATACAAGACAGCAGACAAAGGGACACATACACCTTTGGCAATATTGGCAGGGATTTTTTTTTTATGTCCTCAGCCAACCTCAGTAGAGTGTACCCTTAATCCACAAAGGATAAAAGCCCTGCTAAACAGGAAGGGATACACCTTCCCAAGAAAATGCTTTTTTTGCCAGGATTATATTCAGAGATTATCAAGAACATCAATTCACAAGTTGTCAGAGAGGTAAGAATCCCCAATGCCATGCTGCACTTATAGGTGGCTGCAGTGATTTGATGCACACGAAGGATGCTTTCTTTCCACTGCCAGAGTCAGGATATGTACTTTCTTCCAGGTAATGGTCTAGTTGTGGCAATTCAGACTTTCTCCATCAGCTGTTTCTCAGCTCAAGAGTGAGCTAAACCACCACAAATAAGAATACAGGCTAATCCGTGAGCACTTGCTATTTTTGTCTTCTAACAGACTGAGGCATGGATGGCAAAGATAACTGATGGAATGCAAAAGCCACTTGAATAAGTGCAAATTTCAGGTTTTATTTCCTTTTATTCTATGCAACCCAAGGTTTAATCCACTTCCAGTTAAACTTCAAAAGATGACTAAAGCTTTGTAAACATAGCATACTCTCAAAATGAAATGCAGGAATATAACCTCTTAGTAAAGATCAATAATAAATTAAAAGAGGAGTTTCAAAACCAAAAGGTATCGAAAATGCATTAACATTTACCTCTTGGCATACAGCATCATTAAGTTTTTGTGCTTGAAACAGAGTATGCACTTCGAGTGACTATATTCCTTCAAAGTGACAAATGCTCTGGAAGTGCATAGTTGACTTTGATGTCACACTGTTCCCTTCAATAAAGCCTAAGACATGCTTCATGCTAGAAGAATCTGCTAAGAAAAAAAGCTCCCTAAAGTGCCTGATATTAATAATCAATAGCACAGAAAGACTTATTTCATCAACCATGACTTAACAACTACATTACCACATTAAAGTGCAATCATAAACCAATTACCTCCATCTAAGTACATTTAATTCCAGTTATCTACCCTGCACAGAAGTGATTTACTTCAAGGAGCAAGTAAGTTGTGGTTTAAATTGTTGATTTTAACTTTGCTTTAAGTGACTAACCGAGGAGGATAAATATGAGAAACATCCATTCTCAGTGGTTGGTAACTCTGCATAGATTAGGTGTGTCAAGGGTACTTTATTTCTGTGTTATCTACTAAGGTAACATTTCTCTTTCAAGCAATTACACAGCTTAATACACTTATTAATACCCTTCGGTGTTAGATTTCCCAAAAACTGAAGAGAAAACGTTTCACTGGTATTAAATACAAAGATTCTGCCTGCAACTCCAAGTCCTTGAGTCACAAATAGCTAGAGGCTAGAAGAGTGCAAACAGGAATCATCAGTATGCATTTGCAGTGCTCTTTTACTGTCTCTCCTAGGTATCCACCAGCACAGACAGCACAAACATTTTCAGATTTCAAAATACCCTTTGGTATTGCTCTTAAATAGCTGATAACACTTCCAATCTTTATTTTGGACACATATTGACATGCTGCAAATGTATCGCCAGCAGAAGGTAATGCCTACCACACATGAAGTGGTGACCACCCCTGTTTTCACTTTTAAAAGTGACTCTGCTTAACTACTTAGCGAGTTAAATGGAGCCCCTGTGATTGTCAACGATTTAGCAGCCAGTTTCTTCAAATTTAAAGGAGCAGAAGAGGGAAAGTATGCTTCTGCTATCTAATTTGTGCTACCTCAGTTCTAGTTCATCTACTTGATCTAAACTGAAATTGAGAACATACTATCTTCTCCATATCCACAAGCTGGTACATCTGCCAAGAGGTTTTCAACATCTGATCAATCTCTAGTTTTAAGTGTTTCAGATGGTAACTCCTCCTGGTTCAATCACTTGACTTTCTTTTAAACCCCAGCAGCATCAATCTTTTCACGTGGCACACAAATGAAGCAGGTGACTGGAAATTTAGACATTTGAAACCAGACAGCTTCTCCTAGGAATGCATACAGGCTTGCTTTAAACTAAAGCTAATGAAAATTAGGCACCTGAAAATAAATTCTTAATCATCCCAGTTATAAAAGGTTAAGATTTGTGATACGTTCATGTGGCAGAAATAGCTGAGATCAGGAAGTTAAAGCAGAACACCTCACTCCTTTGCGACTGAAGGTAACTCCTTCAAGCTGCTTATTTTTGTTTCCTCATTGCAAATTTGGGCCTTGTTTATCCTTCCAAGGATTTAATAAAAAGAACAAGTATTATGTCAGTGATAATTATGTACAGTGCTAAATTAAACATACTAATGTCTCCAATTATCTTTAAATTTGATACAGATGTTGGAAACTAACGTTCAAGATAATTCACAAAACACACTCTTGTGTTTGATAATCTATCAGATAGAAAGCATTATTATTTAGGGTGACTTCAGTTATGAGCAGAGACAATTAGTGCAGCTCTCTCATGTATGTAGCAGGTTTTTCCACCTGCAGGTTCCTCAGAGCTCATCTTATCCAACTTGCCAACATCATCCCAGGCAGCAACAATTGATACAACTCCCATATTCCCTTAAAAAGACGGTGTAAGGCAATCTCTGCCACAGTCCTTTCCAAACATTTCTGTCCCTATTCCTCTTCCCTGACCGATTTTGTTGTTCTGCTCTCCAGCCTCTCCTATCTTTGATCAGTAACCCTTCTGCCAAAAAAGCCTAATACCATTTGTTTAAAATGATGGCACCCACAATTATTCTACATTTAGGGTTTTTTTTCCTCTCTTCTTCAAAGTATTTCCTGTAGTTCCCCAACAACTCAGCTTCTTCTCCCCTCTTCTAAAAATTTGATTCCCTTTTAAAGTCTATCAGCAGCAGCTCTTGTATTGCTTTTGCACGTTTCAATTGCAAAAATGGGAGCAGAGTTCCATGTCAGTTCTCAAGTCCATCAGTCTTTCAAAATCCAAAGATGGGGGAACGAGGACACACCAGCGTTTGCTTTGGTAATCAGATTTGTTTCCTCTCATTTGACATCAGTCATCTTGCTCCTGTAGGAAATGCCCTGTAGAAACTGACACAGCAGAGCACTTCTGCTGCCCAAACTCATCATCCTCTCAAATACCACGAAATAAGTACTATCAATAAAAGGTGCAGACGGCCAGACAGACCCTGCTTTGAGAAAACAGAAGCATCACCTGAAGAGACACAAGCAGCTGACATAAAACCAAAGCAAAGCAGACATGCCAGTAGTGGGCACTGCAATTTAATCTCTGATCAACTAAACAATTTGCTTGCTGTGCACAACATGCAATTTCTTTTATGTTTGTTAGACAGCAAGACCAGCTTTGAGCTGCACTGCAATGAGTAAAATTACAAATCCAATTACAATAAGCCTTCACTCGAGTGAGGTTTTGTTATTTATAAATTGCACTGAGATTGGTTTTCATTACAGCTAGGCATCAGTAGCTAAAGTTTAACCATCCAGCAATCTGATTGGTAGTCTCAGCATTTCACTCTTTATATCTAATACATCTGAGGAGCTAATTAAAGATAATTTAGTCTTAATGAGGCAGAGAGAATGTATCAGTGTTAATTCAAATGGAAGTTGATCCATGAAAGTCAAGACTTCCAGTTCTAAAGCGTCTTAGACCTGCTGGGGATTATTACACAACAGAAGAGCAGCTGATATCTAAAGCTCACCTGATTAATGTAAACTCTGCGTACCAGAGTCTAACCAAGTACAAATCCTATTACATTTCCAAACATGAGAGTACAGATTTGAAAATATAAGAGACCTGTCAATCATTCAAGAAAGACAGTTTAAAAACTATGGGGCTTGGTTTTGCGTACTGGGGTGAAAAACCCACTTTCTTACTTCACCTTTTAATCATTTGCTTAAACACATTGTCTAAAATTCAGGCTGAGAGATTCTGAAGCACACAATGAAAAGTCAGATGAACTAAACTCACATATTTTGATCCACTGTGCTTTGTTTTCACCCAAGTACTTCTGTAGCTATCCTGGTACTCGAGGCACTCCTCAGAATACCTACAGAATGATGCTACATATGGACTCCAAATTCAAATCAATACTTTCACTTCCAGCCTTCTCAAAAGCAGTGCTGGCTTATGCAGACCCTACTGCTTCTCTCCTCATTTGCCTCTTAAGCACTTCCCTCTTCGTCATTGTGGCACTGAAGTTTGCATATGTCTGCAGTGACCTGGACGGGGGAAGCTGACAAACCTTCTTGTCTTTTCACTGCATTTGTTCCTCAATCCGGTTTCTATGCCACTGGTTGCCAGCATAAAGAAGCAGCACCAGACAGTTGGATGTTGCTGCCTGTGAATTTCAACAGCACTGCTATTTTGTGTTTCAGCTGGGATGATCCACATAGCAAAGCTTTGCCAAAAGTACTTCTCAGTGCAGCTACAAGCTTATGGGAGCAAAAGGCTTTTTAGGGGCACAGCTAAACAAAAGCTGTCCACTGAATCGACCAACCACACTGGCCACGTAACTCCTTTTCCAGCATAAAGCTACTTTTGCACAGGTGATTTTTTTTTCTGAATCCCTTAACTGCTCAGTGGATTTTCACATCCAGAACTCTACAGCTACACCAGCAAGAGCTTTATGGCATAGAATTACTACAGAGATTTGCCCAAGTTTCTTTCCCAAATCCCTTTGTGCATCAAGAATAACCTGGGCAAGGCCATATTTGGTAACCTCCATGTATGTGAACTGCACAAAGCAACAGTGTGCTCTAGTATCCCATTTTCAAAACTAACCTAGTTGCTCCCTTCCAGGAAAAAAACTCACATTCAGAACAGCCACACGGAGTCTGCAAGAGCTGCAGTAGCATACAGGAGCCAGGTACATCATCAGTAGAGAGTCAATATCTCGTGCTTGACAAGGAACAGGTACCCAACAGCTTTAGTATGTTATTGAGAATATGATTCCAATTCCCACTTGTGTGCCAAAAGGATTTTATAAACAAAATGAATCAGAGCCATAACAAGAACAGTGAAGACCTCTACATAGACTTTATTATGATGATTCTTCAGCTTCTGATATGTTGCAAATCTGTGCAAGCAAAGTTCTTGATGATCATTTGCTCAATTTCACAATGTAAAACTGAGTCAGACTGAGTCTTCAGATCAAACACAGATTCCCAAACAATAACCTAATTGCTGTACTTTACATATGTGGTTTCCCTAATAATTTACTCAGCAGATCTAGACTGCTGGCATAAAGATGAACTCTCAGCTCTCATTTGCAGTTACAGATGGCAGAATTGCAGTAAAACAAAAGTCTATTCCACCCCGTTTTGTTTCAGTTCTCAACTCATGTCCAAAGACAGGACAGCAATCAGAAGTCTGAAGTATTTTTAACACCTTAAAAACAGACATTTCTAGTATTTGTAAATTCAGCCAACTTACCACTGCTGCCACAGTCTGCACAAGACAACAGCTCTTCTGGTTTTTTTTCACGGTTTGATTCTTTCGTTCCCAAACAAAAGCTACATATCGGGATGGGATCAGCTCGGGGCTAGATCAAAAAACAAACAGACCAAGTTAGCTAGGGTGGAAAATAGAAAAAAAGCCCCAGTGGCCTTTCCTTTCACTTTTCCCCAACTTATTTTTTGTAGCACGTATTATTTACCAACGCAAACGTCCATTTTACTAACTTTGGAATAAGGAAGTTTATTATCTTAACACGTTTGTAAATGTTCAGTTGGACCATAATAAGCAACCTTGTGTACTAAGCGACATAAATCTCTCCAACACAAGGCTAGTGTTAGCAAAAACAAGGAGACATTACAACTTGGGACACTACCCTTGAACACACAACTTCCACTCCAGAACACCACTGTTTCTTCACATTTAATAGTGCTCAGAGATTAAGATGCAGACTGGCCTTTTATAACAGAGAAATACAGTTTATTCCCCACAGGAAAAACAGCAACTTCTGAAAAACTCTCATATCTAAGACATACTTTATTACTTTTCCATACAACTCACAGCTCCCAAAAACTACCATTTTAAGGTAAAAACACTGGATTCAACACCATCAGCAGTTGGCATTCCAGCCTTACGAGTCCATCAGCAATGACACCCAATTGGAATTAAAAAGACACACAACTCTTTCAATACAGGGAAGCAATACACAGCATTTTTTCCAGCGAAAGAGTTATGAATTACCTGCATACATACTCCATTAATAACTACATGCATAGCTACAACACTAAATTGCTACTTGGACAAATCTAAATGCTGAAGTTGTAAAACTGGCAGATTTCCAATCTAGTCCTGCTTCAGAAAACTTAAATAGCATCTTCCTATTCTTTGTCAGTTTTGGCAGGATGGCATTGAATGAGACCAGTGATTCTGTAAGTGGGAAAGAATATCCCAATTACCTGCAGAGTTTTTAACTTGTAAGCGAAAAAATAACACCTAGACAAATACAACACAATGAATTGGTTACAATTTTGGCCAGTAAGATATGGTAAGTCAACAGAGCTGTCCTATTACTGTACTTTTAAACTGACTTGTATATAAAACTTACATATATAGATAAACTACAGTAACAATCATGAGCAGAAAAGCGTGCCAGAGCTATCCAAACAGAGCGGTTCTCCTGCAGCATCTTGAGCACATTTCTTAACTGCCTCTTAAAGTTTAATACAGATAATTTTAAAAGAAAGCTTATTCTTTAGCAGAATCTGCTGGAAATCTCCTCTTGGCAAGCATGCCACTCTCCTTCCCTTTGATACAGCTGTGATTTAGCCATTTCAGAGAGGCTCGCTCTGATAAATAATTTACAAAACATCACATGTCATTCAAACCCAGGTCCACCATCTCATTTATCCTTCCAGGGTTGGGTTTTTTTTTTTTTGGCTCCAGGAAAAGACATGGCCATTTGCCAACATTCATTTACTTTCCTATTTCAAACCACCTCTCCCCCTCCTTCCCCCCCCCTTTTTTTTTTTTTTTTTTTTTGTTTTTAACTGAAGGTAAAATAAAGGACAAAGGTTGTTGGCAGTTCAGGGCTACAAAGACTGATGTTCTCATACCAAACCTAATAATAGAGAGCTTGCAAATCTTATCACTTCACACATTAAAGTTACCAAGAAATTTACAGGCTCCAATGTATCTTTTGAAGTCATTTACATTCATAACTGTATTTGCTGGGTCTGATCTCCGAGCCACTAGAAGTTCACAATACACACACACACTCTTGTCAGCACAGCAAAGAGAATGTGGTTCCATATTGCTTGAGCTTGTACAGTCAAAGCAAAACTACATTCATACTGGTAGCATTATTTCTGGCTCACGGTTGTCTCAATTAGGATAAACTAAGTGAGTGGGTTTGAGGTGGAAGCTTTTGTTCTGGTCTTGTTTTTTGACTGTGTCAGCAATTAATCCTAACAGAAGCCCATCCCCTACCTGTATCTCTTCTCTTAATCGTTAGCTTCTCTTATAAAATACAACAACTGAGTACAATTATCTTCTGAAAAACAATCATTAGTCCCCGGGTTCATTCCATTTCATCTCCTACAGGAACTAGCATGGCCAGTTACTCAACACTGCAGTATTTTTACTAGAGAAACCAGTAACATCTTTCTTATTTTCCTTTTAAACTGAGGTCAAATAACAACTTTTTCATCTCTGAGAATCACATCAATAATGGTGTAACAAGCTTGAAGAGTATAATGTCTGCTCTGGCAGTGAAGATCAGTCTGAATAATGCTTATGCAGTAACACACTATTAGTTCTTCAACAGAGCTAATAAAGGAATGAAAAATTCTTCTCAGCTTAATTTTGGGAAGAAGGTAAATTACAGCTTCCAAGAGGGTTTCGTTTTCTAGGTGGCTGGAAATTGTACAGCCAAATTCAAAAGGCTGCCCTGTTCAATAAAAACTATTGCCGCTTGCAGTAGGGGCAAATTGGCAGAAAATTTCTATCTTCTGCCAACAGTTTCTTGTTCCATTGAGAACCCGAAGCTTTATAAAAAGCACTCTGGCAACAGGATTTGAAAAACGCAGATATATTCACCATACAGCAATACCAGACCAACTCAGCACTTCTGAACAGGTTGGGTTTTTCATTTTCCTTTCCAATTCGAAACCGAACAACACGGATTTAAGCATCATACTCCTGTCATAGCCAATCAATCCTTTAAACCATCACACACCACAGGCCATCAATTCGCTAAATAGCGATAAAACCAAGTACCATAGCACAATCTTTTCACTGTCATTTTGGTTCAGAAATCCTCATGATGCACACAGTCATCATCTGCCCAAGTTTCCATTCCTAGTTTCCTACAAGAAGTAGGAAAGAAAGGATTATGTTGTAAAATATACAACACTAATTCCTCACCTATATACAAGTTCTGAATAGACTGTATTACCTTAGATTGACAAATTAATTATTAGAGTTTAGTAGGAGAAGCCTGTTTAATAATGTTACATATACAGGACAAACATTATACCAGGCATTACCTCTACCATTCACAATACGAAGTCTCAAATGCATCTCCACTTCCCTTCAGGCAAAAATGTAGAGGCAAAATTGTTCCTATAAACAATCACCAACTGCAGCTGATCAGAACACTGTCAGAAAAGCTGTGTGAACCACAAAAGCAATGTAGGTACTTTTTCAAGAGACTGGCTTACTGAAAAAATGAGTATCACAGACTATTTAGGAGGCCCCAGTCACTGTGTCTGCTTCAGGCATTATATAAGCCCTTGCTCCCATCTCAGAAATACACCATCTTCCCAAAAAAGAGCACTAAAAAGATGAATGAACGTCTGCAGCTCAGTTACTCTCAATAAAAATTTGCATATACCATATATACAGTGACTCTTAAAATTAAAATGCAGATATTAGTGTTTCAAGGTTTGGGTTACTGCAGTAATTAGAAAAAACCATGGGCCATCCAAGGAATACTGAGAGGTTTTCAGGCCTAAAAAGGATGCCATGTCCACGGACTGGCAAGGACTCACAGAATCTTAAGGGTTTGAAGGGACCTCAAAAGCTCACCCAGTGCAACCTCCCTGCCATAGCAGGACCACCTAGAGTAGGTCACACTCCTCCAGATGGGTTTGGAATGTCTCCAGAGAAGGAGACTCCACCAACCATCTGGGCAACTCCTGCCAGTGCTCCTTCACTCTCACACTGAACAAGATTTTCCTTGTATTTCTCTAGAACCTCTGATGTTCCAGCTCATACCTGTTGCCCCTTGCCCTCTCATTGGCCGTTACTGAGAACACTGGCTCCATCCTCCTCACACCCACTCGTTATGTATTTGTGAACATTAAGAAATCAATAAGGAAACATGAGTTTAAGCTATATAGCACAATTCATAGGTTCTGAAACATTAAGAATCCATTATCCTTACAGCTTTCTCACAGTCTTCACACACACTGCAAACCCTGAGACTTGTCCACACAAAAAACATACTAATTTAGATACAACAGCATACCATTAGCATTTAGTTAAACTAGTGAAGTTTCCAGGCTTTGCAACTGCATAAAATGAATCATTGGTAAAAAAAAAAATCAGCTGGAGTTTCTTGTTACCTTATGCCAGGACTTGTCTCAAAACTCTGGTCTAATATAATAATATTTTCCTATTGTAGTTTCTGTGCTTGTGGAATTTACATGCTTATCTGCCTACACTGCGAATCCAGCACGTTCTGACATCCCACCTCCAAAAAAGTCACATTGTTGAGTCCCGAAAAGTCTTACTTTTGAGTATGCAAAGTTACTCAGAACTATAAATCCCACTAAAAGCAAGAGGATTACCATTTGCATTGCTGTAGCACTCTGAAGCCTTAACCAGATTGTCTGAAAGCTGCTGGGCATTAGCTGTGTACACACAATTACAGTTTTAAGTGCTAGTATCATTAAATGTCATACACACATTAAAAGAAACAAAAAGTTTCACATACACTCCCAAGAAAGTTAAGTTTTAACAGTAAACCAAAAGCCTCAGTTGCTCATATTTGCAACAATTTTGTGTGCACACACAGGGCAAACAGAGGATGACTGGTGAAGAACATTGTGAGGGCACACATTTAAAGTCCGTTTCTCATACAAAGTTCTTCAAACACTGGATATTTCACTTCCACCCTGCACTCCTGATGAGGTGGGAAAACTCCTGAAAGCACATCCAAATGGACATATTTCTACAGGTAACATCGGGAGGGGGAGCACACTCCCACCTCAGCCTTGTAAGAAAACTATAGTTCCTTAAACAGGTTTAAGAACTCTATTCACCCAAGCACCACAGTTCTCTTGCAAACCTGAGCTGAAATCATGTGTGCAGAGAACACAGTAAGCTTTTCACAGCTTTCTCGTTGTTTTTCAGCTAATAGTTGCATGTAATAACCTCAAAACAACACGTGTTTTTTCAAAGCCAAACAGCGTTTACACCAATACCCTTGCCTCTTCCTTCCCACCCTGAAAAATAAGGCCAAGCCTACAATGCAAACTTTTGTACTTAGCAATTTCCCCTCCCAGAGTATTTTTAACTAGGTCTTAGAGGAAAACCTATGATCTGCTCCCCTGGACACGATACACCTCGCTTGAACACAGCTCCTCACATCACTTTGCATGCCTTAGTTTTAATCTCATCAATCAACAAACACCCCCTAAAGCTGATGGAACTAAACAGGCCAAAAGTGAACCTGCAGTGCAATTAGCAAGACATGCATAGAACAGCATCCACTACCAGACAGTTTTCTAAATAGTGTTTCAAGTTCTTGTTCCTTCTTTCCATGTGGGAGCTCGCAACACTTACTCCTTACAGAACGTAATACAACTTCAGACTCCAAAAGTCTAGTTTCCTTGCAATATGGAAAAGATAATCAAAGCCAAGTCCTATTTCAAATTAGACTGATGTTGTTTCACAGAATAGTAAAAGACACAGAAACAAAACCGAAACTAATTTCTATGCATTAAAGTTCCTTCAGCTGTATTCAAGAAACCAACCAAGATTAGTGCTCTCCACATTGAATATTGCTCATGCAGGGAGAAAGAAACCTGAGTAAAAAAGCCCCAAGAACCCCACAGAATCATACGTGCACACACCGATATCTTTTCTAGAAGGAGTTCTATTCATTCCTACAGGCCAAAGTGAACTCACTACCACAGGTCCAACCAAGCAGATCAGACCTAAGTTGTGTAAATCCCTGTGCATCAACCATCAGTCAAACAATAAGGTCACCTTCCATGTGGCACCTTGGCTTTTTATACAGCTCAAATTCTTCTTTTTCCAAAGCATTAAAGTTTCACTCCTCACATCTCCCTCAAAACTCAACCCTTTAAATCTACCTAGATATCTTAAGAGCATCATATATTTTTGTCTCTCGCCATACACTCTATCACAAAAACAATGCACTTAAGCCTCAAAACAATTATGTATCATCATCACTCTCCTCAACCACAAGCCATCCACATTGAGTGACAAGATGGCATTAAAAAACACACATCATCCATGTCATCAGTATGTAATCCTTCCAAGAATCTCACCTTTAAGTACAATTCTAGGTGTTCCATCAGAGGTGAACTTAATTAGGGAAGTATCTAACTTTCTACAATTCTGCTCATCACTTGCTTATTACTTTCCCAGTTTCTTCATATGGTTCAGAGATTTCCAAACTTTTGGGCAGGGAATTCATTGGGTTTTGCCACATGTATGTACAGTTGTTTGAATAGAATTGTATTTCCTAACTGCAAAACTCTACCTGTTCCTGCAATGCATGTAGGATGAAGCAGGTGACACGTGGAATCACAAGCAGGTGAGCAGTGATGCAATTCACATAATATGATCCCATGGACACCTCAATTTCTACATTCTTTGGAGAGAAGTATCACTTTTTAGCAGATAAATACACTCCAGCATGAAAAACACACACTTCATTGCTGTAATATCATGTTTACTTAAAATGTTTGTATATACACATGTTTTCACTCATAACTTATTACCAAAGTCATCCTACATAAACGTGTATGATATGTTTACGGTGTGGCACAGGATAATTATTAGTTGTCTTGATGCGAATTGCTCAGGCAAAATGCTTAATTGCATATTAAATTGATCATATGCATATTTTATTGAGTTTACTCTTTGGGGCAAGCTTACTGTCAGCTCTATCTAGACTTAAGTAGCATTATATTAAATACAGAAGTAGAACTTTGTGACTGGGTTAGAGTTTGAAATGCAGTTCTAAATAAACCAAGCAGAGCCTCATTCTGCTCCAAGATGAAGCAGCTGAATTTCCACAGAAAGCCAAGACATTTCCTGCCTAGTGGCCTCACATACCTGGAAGGAAAAGTATTAAGAGACTGAAACAAAACAATTAACGCTACAAATTCCAGAAGCCAACACATACTAGAGAATGATTCCTTTACATTTCCCGCACTGAGGTGTTCAGGAAGAGCTCAAGAGCAACGTTTTGGTTCTGTCCTTGTATGTGTTTGTGGTTTCAAAAAAAGAATTTAAACACATACATGTAATTTGACATCCTTTCTGCTCAAACTGTTATTTTAAGAGCAGATGTAATACAAATAGCATCACTGTAACTAACACAGTCACTTCTCTTACTAAGGCCTGAGTAGCAGAGAACTAACACAGCTCAACACCTACATTCCTACAGGCAAGGAATGCCAGTAGTTAGGCCACTGACCCTTCTGTTGCTGAGTTTTTATTTGGTTAGAACTAAGATACTACTCTACCAGATGAGCTACAGAGCAACACAAGTAATAAAAAACCATTTTTGGTTCATTTATTTTAAAATCAAGTAATTTCTAGTCTCCTTTCACCGAAGTGAAAGCTGGACAAACAGCTGATTAAATGCCAACAACAGCTTCATCCTCCCCTAACAGGAACCGAACTTGATTCTTGAGAGAAGAAAACTAGTTTATTCAGCAGCCAAGACACTGAAATCACTTGCAGGCATTTACCTTTACCAGCTATCACTCAAGACACAACACCACAGAAAAAGTGCCAGATCTGTAAAGCACATACAAGCTTATATTATACAAGACCTAAGAGAACAGCAGTTTTTCACTTGATCCAGTGCTGAAGCCCATGGCAGAAGGATAACAAAGGTGAATAGCCTAAGCAGACCTATACCCCAAGGAGTTACCCAGGAGGCTGATGTTTCAAGTAAATGAAACACATTGCTACTAGTCCCCTTTTCTTTACATGAGTATGTATGCTCAATCCTGACATACTGTGAAGAAATCACCCCCCAAATCAAAACATAATTTTATAATTAAAAACCCAGATCACCGCAGCTCATTTTACAAATGCAGTGATCTCCATTAGAATATAATAAAGCACTGTTAACCAGCCATGCTATGTAAAGCAGACCTCAGACAGCTAGGAACAAAAACCAGTAAATATTTCACAGAAGACCAGCTTTTCTTGGAGAGGTTTCCACATAGACCTGTTAAATGAAATTAAATCAGTCTCTCAAAGGAAACAGGCTTGAGATTTGCTTTCAACTATTACATCTAAGCTGAGGGGAAAGAAATAAATTATTGCAATCATTTGTATTACATGGCTTCTAGAAATAAATCCAGCCAGGCTCTCAAACCCTGGTTTTACTCTGTCTTGTACATTAATTCAAAGTCTGTAGCATCACACAAAACCCAAGAAGTCCAAGAGGCCATTCTGTCTCCTGCCAATAACATTAAATTGCCATACCTTTACGTTGCCAGTCCTAGCAGCAGATTTCGTGCAACAGGAGAAAAAAAGGGAGAGGAGAAGGGTCATAGCAAAGTGCACTGGGCCAGAAGCTTGCACACCATAATTTTGGGAGGGATCTCTCACCAGTGCTTCAAAGTGGTTATGCTCTGCCTCAAAAAAGGCAACTGTGTTGCTGATAGCCTACAGAAGGTGGTAAGAAACTTCTACTCAACAAAAAGGGAAAGCTGATGATTAGAAAATCATCACTTAGCAAATCACTCTAACAATGTTGTTGGCCCATGCCCCAGTTTGAAATGGAAGTCTTCTAGCATCAACCTCCCTCCAACTCCGACAGGATTATTTAACGTAACAGGAAGCTGTTCCTGTTCACTTCCATTCTGTAACATAACTAATGAAATGACCTCTACTTACAACATTGTCCACAGTGAAGTGCCACTGTCCATTAAAACAGAAGCCTTAACTGCAACACCCAAACTATCTCCATTGCAAGTTTCCTTGTGCAGTGCAACTCTCAAAACACTTTTTTGGATCTAACTCCAAGAGTGGAGAGCATGGTTGAGCTAATACACTGATAGACTCATCTAAGACACACCACAGGAATCCACTTTATGAAGAAGTTTTCTGTGCAGAAATTTTTCCTCTGTCTCCTTCACATCCAGGACAAGATGTGATATTCCAATGCAAAGACAGCAGCAATATGACTACACTGTGTAACCCACTGAACAGTCTTTAGGACTGGATTAACCTTTAAGACCACAAGACAAGAAAGCCAGGAGGTCATTTTTTCCACTTTGTATGCTCACTGCTCAGCTGGTTTAGCAGCTAAATGCCACAGAATTCTGATCATGATCTCTTGCAAGGAAGCCTGAAATTCGGATTCCTACTGACTACATATTTTATGCTCCTTACAGACTAGAGCTAGGCAAGTATCTCCCTTAACCAGTTAGAAGTAGCAAGCAGACAGGGGATCCTGAGGCACGAGGAAGGAGATTGGTTATACTGCTGTATCTCAAGCCTAAATCAAAGTATTAGTTACAACTCTCATCCTTTGGTGGCTTAACTATCCAGTATTTATTCAAAATGCTTACAAGTAAGCATCTATCCTTATAGCACAAGGAAGACAGACGTCAATCTAGTGAAAACAAAACAGAATAGATCCATATTGTAGTTTTCATCAGAGAAGTTTCGGATGAGCACAATAGCTCCCTCAGCCTCGCAAAAAAAACCCAACCATTTGTGAAATTGATGAAGTGATGCAAATCAGAACTTTCCCAGGTTTTGAAAACTACCTGTCTAAATCACACATCACTTCAACAATAGCCTATAAAAGACTCTATATAAACCAACCCACAGATAAGGTGTTTTTTCTATCTTCCACTCCCTGCTTCCCCTTGAATGCTTACAAGACAACCTAAAAGCTCTCATTACTAACAATAAGTCTTGCTACCCATGTCAGCATCTGAAAGATTCAACATCTACACCTCAGAACTTGGGTAACAAAGAGAACAAACCACCCTACCCTGCCCCAGAAACCAAATGAATAAACACACCAAAACCAAACACCCTGAAACAGCCCTGCAGTACAAATTGTACAGGAAGCACTCTCCAGCCTTCAAATTCTGGTTGATCTCTTGACTCCACTGCCATCTGAGATCAGTGCCACTGATGTCAATGCAATTGGGACAGAATTCCTCCACTTCTTGCAAAATTTTCTTTTAATATGCCAGTTAAAGGCTGCTCAGCTTTAAGCAAACAACTATAAATTTAACTATCTGGGAAATGAGACGTATTTCAGCCCAAGGTAGTTTCCTTCAACCCAAATATGAGGTTCACATTAACTGACCAATAAAAAAGACATATATTTCATGTTCCAAATGTAATCAGGTAACGTATGTAACAGTTAATACAAAGCACTCTAAAGTTACTTGGTCTGACCAAAGTGCCATCTACCCCTGCCAAATAAATAAAAAGTGTGATCTAGTTATTCCACACACACGAAAATAGTTTCATGATAGGCTAATTAATCACCAACATAACTTTTCAGACATTACATAATTTCACACAGACTTGCCTGTAGCTCCAGCCAAAGAAAACAACAATTTGTATGAGAAATAAATCTAGACTTGAGGAGAGATGACAGTGACAAAACATGACGAGAGGAAGAAAAAGTGGGGGGGAAAGGAAAGGGAAAGTATTAATATTGTACAAAACCCCCTGTATGATTTTATTACTTAAAACATAGCAAAGCTTAAAAGCCAAAGTACATGAATCAAGTGAACCCAGCAACTGAAAAGAAGTTTTCACTCTTGCTTATTTTTTTTTTTAATATTACAGACTTCTCCTTGAAATTACGTTTGTTAGAACTTCAGAAACACAAACCTACATCATGTAACTTACTCTGTGACACCTATCCGAGATCAGGGATCTACTTTTAACAGTAGTGGGCTTATTCCTCATTCAGGAGAGATCTAGGCAGTGCTCAGATCACGCACAGACCGCTTCTATATTTCAGCAAAACGTGCTTAATTCAAATTATATGTTAAAAAGTCAGATATAAAGAAAGCCAAAAGTAACTTTTTCCTGATATAACACATGTAGCCCCTCTCATAGTCAAACCCCAAATGGCCACAGCATTTGAACTGATAAAACTTATGAATATCATGACCACAAAGGCAGACAGAAGAGATGATTGGGAGCAGGGGTGGGAAATCAAATTGGTATTCCAGAATAATCAGTTTCAGCTCCTTCAAGGGTTTACAGTAGCTGTGTAATTACCCAAGTCATAACATGGACATGGAAACACAGGACTGTGCTCTAGGACACACATGAAACCCACAAGGTCAATCTAGGAACAGCTATGTATTAAGACACACATTTATACTACAACCAGTTTTGAAGAGGGGATAAGGAGGTGGTGGAAGAGATGGTATTTCCAGCCATTTAGGACATCTGTAAAAGTGTTATATTTCTGTTCCTCTTATATTCAGTATCTTTGATTATTCAGAGAAAAGAACTCCATGCCTCAGCGCTGGCTGGGAGATGTGCCTGGTTCTGATGCACTGCAGCAGGAGCTCAACACTTGCTCACCAAGTGAGCTGAGTGAGAACAGGCAGTACTTTTGCATCACAACAAATAATATATTCTTTATAAACAGAAGATTTAGAATGCTACTGGCCACTCAGTACAGGTTTAAATTGATTTAGACCGAGTTTGTTCAGCAAGACACGAACATTAAGGAACAACGCAATGCATTCTGAAGAGGGTTTTCCTTGAAACACAAGTCAAGTCGTGCCATTGGTTTACAGCATCTATTCCTCTTAAATGCTTTCAAAGTTTCATTATACCTGGGAAAACAAATTTGCACTTGTAAAGGTATCTGTAAGATAGCAGTTACCCGCTGCTGCTGTTTGCCTAAGTTAATGAGGCTGTGGTAAGAGGTTTATCAGCAACATTCTTAGGGACAGCAACCTCTTTATTTCTGGGGAAATCCTCGGGTTGCAGTTCTGCTGCTACTGACGACTAAACACAACTCCTCATCAATTTATTAATAACAGTACAGATAAAACACACTCAGGAAGAAAACCACAACTACAGTCTCTCTAGCTTCTGGCTTTCACAGTAGAGTCAACAATCCTTCCTCTCCCATCAAGAACTGCAGAGTGAGGAAACTTGTTTCCCCACACACCAAAAAATCCCTCACCTCATTCTGAAAGCCATGAATTTCTACTCTTAGGAAAAAAAAGGCTCTCTAAATGTCTCTCCAAATCCCATATCAGTGACAGCCCAAGCAACCTGCAGGTTTGTATCTCTCTATTGATTATATCACTGCAATGTAACGATTCTGCATTCATATGACAGCTATTTACTGCAGTAAAGCTTATTGTTCAAACTGTTTTGGAAAGACTGGCGAGAACTAACAACTTCATTACATATTATACCCCATACCCTTTGCCACTGTAAAAATAAAGCAACTAATATCTCCATAACAGAAGCCACCAGTACAGAAAAGAGCAGCTGTAACTCAACTTTGTTCTTAACCATCATGATTCTGTGTTTCCCAGCATCACCTCTATCCCAGAAGGTCAGGGAAAATAAGTCAGGCTGTAATATCCCCAAAACATCAACATTAATTTTAAGACCATGTATTCACTATATGTAACGCTGTCTTAGGGATAACAGGGAAAAGGAAGAATGGCCAGAACTATGTGTCATAGAATGGTAGGGTTGGAAGGGACCTTTAGAGATCATCTAAGTCCAACCCCTCCTGCAGAAGCAGGTTCACCTAGATCAGGTCACACAGAAACATGTCCAGGCAGGTCTTGAAGATCTCCAAGGAAGGAGCCTCCACAACCACTCTGGGCAGCCTGGGCCAGGGCTCCCTCACCCTCACAGTGAAAGAGTTTTTTCTTCAGGTCTGAAAGATACCAATTTAAACCCAACATGCAAAAATTTCTGCTTTAACATCTCTTAAAAAAAAAAAAAAAAAAACCAAAATAAACTAAACAAAATCCCACACACTACAGATAAAGCAAACACCACCTACTTCAATACACACAGGTACCGAAGGAAACAGAGAAGGTAGGATATCTGACAAATGCTTATTTGTCATTTTTTCATATCCATTACAAATGCAGGAGAAGATGTACTGCAAGTCTTTTCCTACACTTTAAGACTTCTATTTCCTTGGAGAAATATGCTGGTCCCTTGCCTATAATCATAGCTAATCAGGCAGTACAGTCACTACTCCAGAGCTGCTTTCTAGGAAAAAAAACAAGACCTTCACTAAGACATCTCCCCTTCTCATCAGAATTTGCAAAATTTGCTGACACAGCATCTTCTAAGACCATCTGCACTGATGCAGGTGAAAGGTGGAGTGAAAGAGCAGAATACTGAAGGCCTCACTGTGAGTGAAATGTATTCCTCACACAAATCTATACGGTCTTCAGAAACCATACTTGCAACTTGTGTTCATACAGGGACATAAGTTTATTACTGCAGTAATTCATACCCCATTCCCCCACTTAACTGTATTTCCACTACAATACCAAACAATGTACCAGGGCATTTTTACAGCTTCCTTGAAGTCTCATTTAATTGAAAGAATATGAATTAAGCTCGAAACAGATGCCAGAACACTAATTCAATGAAGAAACTCGGCTTGTGGTTTGGACCTGTGATTTGACTCCCTTCACTATGTCTTTGGATAGCTCATTATAGCATAGGCTAGTGGAGAGTGATGCTTATAGAACTTAAGGACTGTTTTTTATGTCTTCTAGCAACACTTAAATACCACTAGAGACAAGCTAGCACCTAGGAGCTCTGACCCTGCCCTTTCGACCGAGGCTTTAAGATGGAGTTAAGCTACAGTTCTGCACGCACAGAGAGACAAGGCAGAAACACATATCCCCTCAACAAGTGAGGGGGAAAAAGGAGAAAGAGAGAAACCTGCAACACAGTTTTAGCCAAAAGATGTCAGCTCTGAGAAAGGACCGTAAGAAACCGATATTAATTCATTGTCAGCAATAGTTAGGCCAAGAGCTTATCAGCTTCAAGCTAGTTCACAGCGACAGAAGGAATCTCCTCCCAAACTCTCAGAACTATAGGAGACAAAAGTGAGGAGACTGCAATAACTGTCAAAGTGAAGAGTCTGAGACACCTGCAACGTAAAGCAGTTCAGAAGTGATTGTTAGTCTTCATTTAGTGCTCCAATTCAGCAGTTAGCCAACATGCATTCATCTGTATTTGATCTGCTCAGAGATCTAAGTAAACATAAGTCCTCTGAAGAAACTTCACTACTTGCCCAAGACATTAGTTTCAATATCTTAAAGCAATTCTAAAGCAATTTAATTGACAACACAGTCATACACTAATAAGGTATTCATAGTTTTAGACTATTTCAAGTTTTACAGCGAACTACCTTGGTTTGTAGCAAAAGCAAGGTAACACCTTCCTTAGATCTAAAGAGCGGAAGGATTGATTTATCTGTCAGTCAAAATTAAGGGAGATGCCTTCATTTTATTTCAGTTTGAAACGTGATAATCTGACAACCAAACCCTTTCATTTATTTGTAAGAACAAGTGCCTATCAGGTTAGCATAAAAATCATACGGACTGTGCAGTCCATGAAGAAAAACTGAAAATAAAGCCCGTATTTGGTCACATCTTTGGGGCTTGAGGAATAAAAAAAGTCTCCTATTTTCCATTTTGACTGTGGCAGAGGGAAAGGGAATTTCTCAGTGTCCTCAGAACAGCTTCCTGGGCCAAAAAAGTCATCCAATGTTTTTCACCTACAATGGTGCATCTTCTCAGCATACATAGTGCATGTGGACAAAAGTACTCAAGTTGAGCTTGTGCTACTTCAGCGAGCAAAGTAACTAATAGCAAATTCTAGAAAGGGCATTTCTGCATAGCAACAAACTGTTCAAAAATCATAAAAAGGAATTTAAAAGGAAGGAACTGAAGTGTTGTGTAAATTGTTTTGCTTCCTTAACAGTTTTTAAGCCTACATCTTTCCCACAGTCCCTCACCTGAAGCTCTGAAAAAGGAACAGCATGCTTAGAACTGCAAACTCTTACCATTGTCACCTAAGCATCAGTAATCAAATCACAAATCAAAAGTTACAATACTTAATGATGCTAGAAGAGCAGAACAAATTCTGTGAACGTACAGACTTTCCTGACACCAAAATGATTTAATGCCATGTTACTCTAAATTCACCAGCTATTTGAAATGAACTCTGTCAAGGTGAGAAAATATACATTAAGGGCAACACGGCTGCTTTAGATCCGAATTAGCGAGGAGGCAAAAGGGAGAGGGGAAATGAGAACACAGGTGCATACACTTAAATGCTGCATGTAAGACACGAGGAGACAACTGATGCATCCAGGTTCTGTTGCAATATCATCACAATTTTGAAAGCAGGGACAACAACTACAACCAAGCACTTAAACTGATTTGCCACTTCTAGCTTCTCAATTAAGCACATAATCATCTGATGGCAAGAAGTGTATAAAGCAAGACTGATGGGTAAATATAAGACGAGATGAGCAATGATCATGTTTTAGTTGTAAATTCCAGAATAATTAAGGGGGAGCTGGGGGAGGCTGAGTTTCCCTGTCAACATTCCTGGAAGACTGTTTCACCTGACAGTTAAGACAGAAGTAGAGAAACACATCAAGAGGAAACAGTGTGTGCAAAATAGGAATAAAACTGAAACCACTTTTGCCCCTTAACACTTAGTGCCATTTATTTCTATATAAAGCTACTAAAGCATATTGCAGAAGGAGGATTGAGTGTAACACAACTCTTCCAAAACAAGCCACTAACAAACCAAAAAGATTGGTCTCTTGGATGGGTCTTTAAATAACAGTTCAAAGTGAAGAAATTAACATGTCATCTCCTCACTCACAACTGCAGGCACACACAAGAAAGCAGAAGTTGTAGTACAAGCCAGGTTCAATACTTAGGCTTACAGCCTGATTTGGGAAAGGTCTGACCCATAGTAATTACAGTATGTTTCTGGAAGAGAGGAACACATTTCAGCTAATCATTGATAACACCCACTTTACTTGTTATCATAGCCTTTTATTTATTACTTATACCTGAAAGCCATACTGGTCAGGAAGCTAAGCAAGACTAATAGTAAAAGTATGGTTTTAATGGTAGACTTGGCAATGTGAGGTTAGTGGTTGGACTCTGTGATCTGAAAGGTCTTTCTCATCCAAACAATTTTATGTTATGATTATTATTGAGAGGGGATATTTTTAAAACACTGTCATATGACAACAAAGAAACAGATTATGCCAAATGTGAAAACATGTGACCAAATTAACATGTGCTCTGATCCTGGATTCAAGCGCTGCAGTAAAACCTATGATCTTTCATACTTGTAATCGAGTGTCTAAAAATTGAATGCATGAGGATTCAAGCAGCTTTTGATGAAAAAAAGGCTGCAAGAACCCCAAAAATGCACAGCTTAGATGATATTACTTTCAATCAGGACCTATTTCTCTCCCCAGTTTTACTTTGTTGTCAAAAACCAAGCTCCTCTTTTTTGTAAATGAAAAATGTTCCAAGTTTAAAGCACTGAAATAACCACCCTGTTAGGAAATGCAATAGATAGTTGAGTAGTATCTTCTTCTGGTCATCTCTACTGGTAGCCACATGCAGTAGGATAAAAGCAGCAATGATATGCAGATACAGAACACAATCATCCTGCATAACTAAACCTGGTAAGTGCCCCTGTCTGTAACTGCTGCGTTCTGGCAAGCAATGAAGTTGATGCAGTAAGTTCCTGGCGTGTTTCAGTTGATGAAATTCAAATCCCCTTCTCCAGCTGCCAACAGAAACACACATGACCAGCATCTGTTTCATTAGCCTACTGGACTGCAATTTTGCACCCCGCAGTTTGTGGTCTCCCCTTCTTCACCCACCCTCCCCTTTCTATCCATAAGAGGGGTCTGGTAGGATTTTGGCTTCCATTCAGTTTTGCTATACAAATACATAGAGTGACTCTTGTTTTTCTCCAGTTTTGCCAGATTTATCAGAGAAGAGTGACTGCTTTCTGACAGTATATACCGGAGTACTTATGACAAAGTCATCCGCTTTCCAGATAAGCCATTGAAATAAAATTTAGACCACTGCTCAAAAATCTCTTACCAACTTTCATCTGGTGCATTGAGCATTGAGATCAGCTATTAACAGTGCAACTGAAGAGCAACTGTCAGATCTCCTGCACTACAGACAACTCAATATTTTTAAGAAACCAAGTGCAAGTGGGACAAAAGATTCATCCCACTTGTATAGATTTTTCTCTACCGTGACCTACCTAAAGTAAGTAACAAGGCCAAAAATCCAAGACTGCAACAGTCTTCCAAGGAGAGAGTTTGAACTTACTGTATCTTGAAGCAACCTCTACCCTCAAAGGAACAACAAAGAATATCCCACCAGCAGCTGAAGGATATATTGTGTGATGTGGTGGTTAGTTGGGTTTTTGTGTTTGGTAGGTTTTTCCTTTTTTATATATAAACAGCAGATTATAAATCATTTTCCTTCAAAATTACTTTGCTATCTCTAAAGCTCATGCACATAGACATATCGAGCACTTAAGATGCTAATCTTCCAGGGGTACGGGAAAGGCAAAAGTAGACAGGGAAGGATGATGGATTTGAGCATTTCTGAAAGTGACCTGCAATCTTTTCTGACAGTATGATTTCTTAGTGTAAATTACAGTTGGTGCACTTGTTTGGAGAAGGCTCTGTGGAGCAAAGAAATTAATGTTTCCACATAAGATCTTTCCACAGTGTCTTTACAGAAGCGTGTGCAGCTTTATTGAAACAGAAAATAAATACACAGTGCAAGAAAAAGAAAGCCCCTTAATCCAAGCACCTACTATCACAACCCTATAAACTGATGAGCTGTAGTGGTAACAAGGAGTCAAGAGTACAGCATTGCAAGCATAACCTTTTGAGATGCTCTCACCCCACAAATCTAAATCATGTTGGATGTCTGGCTGAAGAAGCACCAACAATGCTCAGGTAAGTCAGGAACACAGGGGTGCAGCCATTCACCACTACTGCTGTTCACCACTAAGCAATAAAACAGTGGTACTCAATCCTCCTCTTCACTGATATTTATATTAAATACTGACTGGGAAGGAAGGTCCTCCCATCCCATATTAAAAGATGTGTGTCCCTTTCCTTAAGTGAGCTGTGTAAGAAGCACCCGCCCCAAAGAAAGAGGTTAGAGTGCAGAAGTCAAAACAGACTCAAATCCCAGAAATGTTGTTTCAGAGCAGCTCAGTGCCAAAGACACCAAAATACTGGAAGAGTAACCCCCCACCCTCCACCACTAGTTAAGATATTAGCATTACTTACAGTGCCCCAGACTAGAGACAAGCACGGAGAACAAACAGCAGCTAGAGAGGAGACATATGTCCTTTTACCACTATTTACATCTGTTGTACAGAAAGATCTGTTTCATATTTATTAGTCACATTTAATTTAGTGCAGATCCATGTAATAAAACATCTATTTTTAAAGTATCATTAGCCTATTATTAGCTACACAAAAAACCAGTGTTGGATTCCCCCCGTGCCACCTCCCCACAGCAATACTTCACTTGATACTCATTCATCTCCAGGATTATCATATAACTACCAGTTTAAAGCTGGATCAATGTTTTTTCACTCCACTGAACAACCCAATCAATAGCAACAAGGACATTCTGCTGTCAAAAGCAAACTGCTGCTCATGCTGCTAGTCCCCCCTGGGCTTGGTGTTATAGAACTATGTTAGATAGATCCTGCCATGTGGTATTCAATGTGACACTGATCACTCTGTAGGCACAGTGCAGAGTATTGATACCAAGTATACAGCTAAATTAACACAGCTAATTGCTTACACCTTCAGAAAATAAAGCTGTAGTCATGACAAACAAGTAGTAAAATTATTTGTACCTCCTACAGAGCAAACTAACCTAGGCTGGTTGCTGGGTTAATTACATGCATGTGCTTATTTTTCAGGAAGGCAAAGCAAACGGAGAAGCTCACAATGAAATAACACGTTTTTCTAATCAGAACTACCTCAAGTGAGTGCTTAGATTTTTCACCCCAACCACTGGAAAGCATACCACTCTTCCTACAGCTCTCCAACTTGTCGAGAGCTCTGCACATCAAAACTACCACTGTATACCTTTCAAACAAGGACCATGTTTAGTACTTATGTTACACAAGTTCTAAGAGGATGGGAAGAGTTGTATATACAAGAGATTCCAGGGGTAATCTCTTAAAAATACATGCCAAACAGCGCAACCAAAAGCAAAATCCACTCAACTAGGCTGTCTCATTTTGTGTGTAGTCTATCTGTGGCCAAAATAACCCCTTGCACGTGATTCCTGGATGATGTTATTAAATACAACTTAAGCAATTCCTAGCTTTGTCACATCTTCCATTAAGGTAGACAAATAGGAAGAAAAAAAATGTCTCTTGAATCGAATTTTGTGTAATGGGAACAGGAAACAGGATGGGAGTGAAGAGGACTGAAAGGGCAGAGACGTCACACCAAAGAAGGGAAAGTGGTTTTCTTTACTGTGTCTGGCTGTCCTAACAGGCTAATCCTACAGCCCGTGCCAAGGGGCACAATATGCAGGCCCTTTGTTTCAACACACCTGCTATTAAAGAAAAGACCACTACCACTCACAGATCTCCCATTTTATTTTAGGCTAGGAAATATCCCTTAAACACATGAGATTTTGAAATTTACTTAGTTTCATAATAACAAAGCTTAACCTAGAGTCTTGGATCTTTATGAACAGCTTATTTCCCAGAACAAAAAACACATCTGGTGAAATCTGGCTTTTCTAATTCCTTCATTACTTCCTCATCTCTAACTTCTCAAACTATATCCCTCATGCTCACATTCACATCCCCAATATTCCTCCTTTTCCTCTCCAATTATCCTGGGTCTCCAGCTTACCAAGTAGGAACACATGCCACATCTAATCCAGTACCATGTATTAAATGTTCAGCTGACTATTGCCTCTACCATTACTGGAAATACCGGTAACAAAGACGTAGACAGAGCTGTCCTTTCTTTTCCTTCAGCAATAATTCTTCCAAAGGCATCTCCTTGCCACTCTCAATTTCCATAAAACCTGTCATTTTTGGCTGAGTACACGCTGAAATGCTTGAAACTGGCCATTAAGTTAAACTTCTCTGAGGGAAGATGGGCAGAATACACCTCACCGACATTGACTGCAGTTGCAATGTCACTGCAACATTTACATTTTTCTTTTAATAGAGGAAAGCAGAAAGTAAACCAGCAAGCAGGTAACCTTGCCAAAAGGTACCATTTTCTTCATGGAAATTTTAGTCACAATACTTTTTCTTCTCCTGTTTATTGGGCCTGTCTCACCTTAAGGATCTCTACTGACTCCAGGAGTACATAGCCAAGATGGATACATTTCAGAAGAAATTAGCACTGTTGAAAGATGCAGAGAAAAATAGAGATCTCCCATCCAAACAAAATCTGTCAGCCAGCTACAACATTGGTTTTGCTTTTCTTCCCCTGCCTAGTTTTATTGAGCTGCATTTTAAAACAACCTTACCCAAGTAAAAACCTGGGACACTTTCTCCTCAGGCCCCGCTACATCCAGAATCAGTAAACTGTCAATTTTTAAATGTAGTTTATCTCGCTTTTAATAACTATAAGATGAAGGAAATACACAGTAAACATTCTTGCTAATAGCAGCATTCCTATACTACAAAGTCGTGTAAATGTGTGGCCTGGAAGTTTCTCAGAGTTTCACAGGAATCCCATCTGACCACACTCTTAACTTTCAAGAAAACATTTAATTCCTTAAATAGTGTCTCATCTTCATGAACTAAAAGCCTGTTTTGAGACAATGAAGCCTATCTTCTCCTTCTTGTTGTATTAAAAAAAGTAACTAGTATCAATAACAGAACATTAAAAAAAAGATAAAGTCAGATCTTGGGACTTGTCTATTATGTTTGGGGCTGAGAAACACAGGATGGTGGTTCTATTACATCCAAATCAAGTAAGTCTAGGTTCAAGTCTCTCTCTAGATGCAAAAGGAATTGCTACAGAATACATCTGCCAAAAGCACATCCTACCTCTACATCTTGGGTCTAAGAAGCAGTCACACACCATGAGTCAAGCAACAATTAACAGGCAGCCACCTGCAAAGCCCCAGGTCCTATCAAGAAAATGAGACAACACAACAGAACGAAGCTGCAGCTTGCTATAGTACCACATCTTAAGAGCCCTGGGAAACGGGCTATGTTGTTTTAGCATGTAAAACAAGTATAGCACATGAAGGTTCCTCAGATGTGTTTATCAGATGACTTCAGACATGTTTCAAGAAATCAAAACAGGGTTGACTGTGTTAAAGGGCAATACTTTCATTTATTTCCTGTGCTACAAGAAATCAATAGCCCAGATTCTCTGTTCAAAATTTGAAGACCATGAAGTTATCCTGATTAAGGCTAAAACAGACACCTGTTCATGAAGAACTGGACTGAGACTCCCTGTCATTTATGTTAAGCCTGCAAGCAGCCAAGATAACCTCCCATAATAAAGGGCTTGAACCATATTTCAAATAGTCACTTGGAGGTGACAAGCATCACATGTCATCAGCCTTCTAGGGTAAAACCAAACAACAAACTGCCAAAATGCTGTCAGCTAACATTTCAACAGCCAAAGCAGAATCTGAAGATCCACAAAAACAGATTGAAACTGAAGCCAAACGTTGCCAGAGGTTCCCAAAACTAATGCAGAGTTGACAGCCGCTTCCTCTCACTTGTGTCCTTATACTCATGCTAGAGTTGCAGCAGAAACACAAGCTTTAGAAGAAGCAGGCTACTGCACAAAACAGCAGTGATGACAGATCACTGAAGCAAACTCAAGACTGACAAATCATCATCGAGCTTTCAAACCACAGAAGCAGTTAAAATTCCTAAACACAGGGTATCAACAAAGCGCTTAACCTGTACCTATAATCTATCCCCAACTTTACTCAGACTGCCCATAGGCAATGTTTTTATTTTTGTTTTGAAAGTGATTTGAGAATACTATTAGGTATACTCTAAAAATAAGCAAGCAAAACTTGAGTGAAGTGTAAGCAAAGCAGAAAACACGAGTGGGGAAAACTCACGTACATGCACACCACAGGGTATTTCTCCATGTGGGACCTAAATGTTGCTGCAGAATTAGAACTGACACATACATCTGATTCCTTTACAAAAAGAAAACAGAAAAAACAACCAAGTATTTAATACATGCAAATCCTTTTTAGCAAGACAGTTTCATAGATCTCATTCCTAGCTTGATGATTCATGAGCAACTCCTCCGTCTCAGGTTCCCTCTCTCAATATTCCATAGCCTGGTTCATTTAGACCCTAGATATCATGCTGAAACCTACTTGGATCCTCACTGGTTATCTTTGTTCTGCTCCAAGGCCACCTCTTTACAAAAAAGCTTAGCTAATACAGTGGCACTTGTTCACTAGCATTCGAGGGTCCCATTGTTTTGAGAAACACATCCAAGTTTAGAAACATTTCTAAATAAATAATAAACATTTGGAAACAAGTTTAGAAACATTTCTGCAGGCACAAGCAGGGAAAAAAAAAACATTCATTGTCTTCAAGTTGATGCAAGCTCTCCTGACTTGACTGGGGCCAAATCAACACACACTACTTGAGAAACAGCTTCCTAACCCTAAGAAGACTTCTGGCAAGAGATGAGCTACAGAGCTGCGATTGCCAGGGACCTGTCATGAGAGAATGTTGGGAGACGTTTGAAGGAAGGGCACAAGCAGGGCAATCCCTTCTTTAGCTACAATCTAGGACCTGCAACTATCACACAAAACTTCTTTTCCTATTCATTTAATTTTTGTTACTTCATCTGATTAAATTCTGTAAGACCAGATAGGAAGTTTTTCTACGGCAATAAAAAGCAATCCCGGCCAAGAAAGGATTTGCCCATTAGCCGCACTATCTCCACAAAGACAGCAGCCTTATTAAATTACAACTGTTTGAACAAGGTCAAGCACTCAGGGTTTAATTCAAAATGTTTCCAGGTATGATGCTGTCAGGTCAACTTAAACAAGCCAACAGAGGCTTTGAGCTTGATTAAATATTAAAACGGAATCTTTCACATCTGTTTTTACCCAAGGATGAAATTACTGTACATCACTTCAACCAGCTCATTAATACACTAAACACATATCTTGCCTCAAAAGGTTACAGGAATATCAATGCTTTCAGAGTGCCTGCAGTGAAACCTACACAACTCAGCTCTAAGTGAGGTCATCGCATACTTTAGCAGGATGTCAATATTTCTTTATAAATGTGAGAGGTAATCAGTTAGACATAGATACATTTTAAATTAAAAGATGGGAGCCTCCAGTGAAGCCAAACCAGTTGCCTTTGATCTGAACCTTTTAATCACTCATCTCATTTTCTTTGATAGATAACTTGATAACAGACACGGAACAGAAAGTTTGATCCAATGGTAATTACTTTTCAAACTGGAAGGCTGTCATGTCCAACTAGAAATTTGGGTTGCTTTTTAAATTTGCACAGCACAGTTTTTAATTGAAACATTACAAGGTTTATCAGGATCATCTATTGCAACACCTATCATTTCTAACCATACTTTGATGCCACGTTAGGGTAGAAGAGAATGCGTTTGAGGATACAACCTCTTTGACAGTGATAAATACACCATATTAACTATTCCACAGGGCATCTGCTACCCTTAAAAACATAACCCCCCAAAAAAATACATACTCCTCTAGCATTATCTTTGCACGAGACAGGAAACATCAGTCAAATCATGTTTCCTGAATGCAATCCATAAAATGCACAGAGACAAATGAAAGTCATCTATTTAGAGCAACAGATGCACAAGACGGGGCTTGGAAGGGAAGCAATGGGCAATGTTTTGTGTCTGAGCTGTGCTTATCCTAGGTGAGAAAAGGGTCTGTAAATTTGCTAACACTAAATTTTAACCTAAACATTGTATCACTTGTAAAATAAAATCAGGTTTTTTTTCAAAAATACCCTACTGAATTTGCCACAAAACGTTCAAACTCATTACGCAGTCTCAGCAGCACTCTCTTAGGGCAGGGGAGGGGAAACCACTGAATACAGATGTTTTTACATAATGAATAGGAGAAACTCACTAAAAACACTTGAAATAGATGCTAGGGCATTCAGAAAAGTGAAAGCTATACATTTTAAGAGCTGGTAGTTAATAAGGCATGAGCCAATTTGCTTAAAACAAAATAAAATTCCAATACAACACAGTCTTCTACCACCCACTAATTTACACTTGAATAATATAATCAACTCCACCAAACTATGCTTAATGTAAAGTCAATAAATTCCTTTTTGGCTGTTGACACAAAAACCTACTGGGAATTACACACTTGAGGAAATTAATCATTATAACACTCTGGCTCAATGCACATCTATATTAAAATAACTTGGTCTTTAATTCACTTTATTTGTAGTTGGGTTTGAAGCAGTAAATTTGATAGAAGCGGGCCTCATTAAACCAATCCAGTTTGAACTGCCTCTCATTAAGCTCGGTGTATTTGAACAAAGTGAAAAAAAGAGATTCATTTCCTTTAAAACAATTGTGCATTATAAAGCAAGCCAAACAAACCAAGAGCATTAACACCTAACACAATAAATGCATTTACGTTTGATCTTAAGAAACGCCAACATTCATGATCTATTTGCTTTCAACATGTTTTCTTGAGGCACAAAGATACTCTTTTCCTATTGACCACAGAAACTCACATTGACAGACATCATGAAAAAAAAAAAATAATCACCAAAATAAAGTCTGTAGAAGCCCAGGCTATTATGACAAGCTCCCAGCTTCCCGTTTCAGACTTGTATTTAATTCTTCTAACACAGATGCTGTTTAGCATTGTAGTTCCCAGACTTAGTTGGCATGGAAATCCACAGCAGCAACAGGTGGCTTGTGCAAAGGCACTTCAGGAGACATCACATCCAGGTGCTGTGGAAGCTTGTTGAGAGTCACTAGACTGCAGAGAAGTGACAGATCCAACTAAGAGAACTCTACCAATGCTCCTCTCTACAAGAACCCAAAAGCAGTGGTAACTCTGCAAAAGGTGGGAGCAATCACAGCACCATATGTAGCTGCCAGGACACATTGAACAGTTGAGCAGTCTGGGCATGTCTCCAGCTTGAGGTCTTTATCCCAAACTCTTCCAGGATAGGGCAGAATGGTCGCTGTATATTATCACACGATCTCTGACACGCTCATAATGCAGTACGAACACCCCTGGCAAATGAGGTACATTCAAAATGTGCTTAAAGATGTGTTGCAGTAACTCAAGAGCATAATGTTAATCACTTCCACAGACATTTACCTTTGTATTCTGATGCAGTTTAAGAGACAAGAGAGGAAGTACTCTGTGCAAAGGGACTGCTTGCTCTTAGGTAGCAAAATCCTAGATAATAGAATTAAACTCACGTACCAGTGACAACTTCAATTTTCTCCTAGTGCAGACACACCATCTGCTTCAGACAAAATAAGTTTTTGATGCAAATTCAAGAGGTAGAAAAGCTGCCATGTTAAGCTTTTACATTCCCATGTCAATGCTGTGTCCTGCCCCATCCCCTCTGCTTTCCGTACTTAGTTTATTCCTCCATGTCCACTCATGTGGAAAGAGGAACACAACACCCAGGTCACTTCAGGCCATACTGTAAGAAACAGTACAATACTCATACCAGTGCATCAGCAGTATTAGATTGGTGGAAAAGAAGAGGGGAATCACCTAACATGAAACATACTCTTACAATTAAAAAAAGCAAAAATCCTCACTCATCCTGAGCCCTCGTGAAAAAGTTTTCTTAGTCTTCAAAACAAAACAACTACTACCATTCAAAGCTACTTTCGTACTATAGGCAGGCAATAAAATTACAGGACACCAAAAGGATTGGGAGGAAGTGCTAGAAAACATACCAGTGGGGAGCATCTTCTCAAAACTACACCCCGATCCTTGCAGCTTTCTAGCACAATTTTCATCAGAAATAGTCTGAAAACCCATCTACCCAAAGGCAAACTGCTTCTTTATAGACTAAAGGCAGGGACATCACTTCCCAGCAGATATTGCCTTCCTCTTGCAGGGAACTGTTTGGAATTGAGCTCTGAATTGGGATTCAAGCACCTAGAAATCCCTGCCCACCTCCAAAACCAAGTATCATAACAGGGTTAAGTGATGTTCAGGTGACTACCTACCACTTACTCCATAAACAAGCACCGAGGAAGGGTGATTGTGCAAAGGCCATTCCTTAAGTTGTCATAACAAGAAGAATCAATAATTACCTGAATGGCTGTCCTAACTCAGCGTCTCCCACATCTCTTGTGACTGTCTCATAAAATTCTCTCACAGCTGAGGAACACACAGACACTACAGGATCCAGGACAATTTTGCTAGGCGTTTCAGAAGGCCATCAAACATGTCAATAAATAAAAACCTGGTTTATTGCACTGGGACATGGTGCCACATCATTTGTTACAGCAGCCTGCATCTGTTGGCCCAAGCATCTGCAGCTGCCTGCAGTTACCACCAAGCTACTCAACTAACTTTAAAAGACAAGAGAAAAACATCAGCAGCATTGCTGAATGGCTGACAGTTCCTGCATAAAGGAAGCTGCTCTCCACCATAAATGCCAACATTATAAAATTAACAGTATACAGAGTGTTTCCCTGCAGTCTTCTGTTTTCCCTTTCCATTCTCACAGACCCCTGCACTCTGCTTTTCATCTTTTTGAAAATAAAAATCTGTCAGTCTTCACAAGACAACAAGATTGGTAAATCACTATAAATGAGTGATGCAAATAGACCATTTATATATATATATATATGTATATACACACACATGTACATTTGTGGATGAATGTAACATGTAAAAATAGAGTTCCCAAAGGCACATAGAAATCACTTCTGAGACAGGGAAGAAAAAAAAAAAAAAATCTCTTCCCTGGAAGCTGTTTTAAAAAAAAAAAGTTATTTGCATGAATTCCTGAACTGTTACTGCTAAACAGCATTAGAATGTAAAATCCCACGCTTACAGTTTGCTTCTCTTGAGATTTACAGTTAAATTATAAGAAAAATACTTCCTGTTTAAATTGGATAGATAATGCAATACAGCTTTTATCAAACCAATAAATATGTTATAATACACAAGGCTCTGGCCCTAAGAGACTTCTTTCTTCAGGTGCTGGCGGTTTATAAATTAGCTCATTTGTTGCATAGAAAAAGCTTCATAATTACTACCTAGTTTATCATTAAAACTTTGCATTCACTGTGTGATGTCACAGACTAATGAGTCTGGCTCTCATTTACACACTCAATTATTTTCTGGCATCTCAGTACAGTCGATCCCATTATTTC
>WBNH01001174.1:0-21580 GCA_013401255.1 Urocolius indicus | reverse complement strand
CAACACATGTCCTGAATGATCTTCAATGAATCAAAGGAAAAAGCAGTAGTAGAAAAGACAGACAGGATTCAACAGCCTGTAACTGTACTGTATCCTTTATCCCTACAAAGCAAAGAGCCACGAGGAGAAATGCTTTTCCAAATCTAACAGATTATATATGCTGCCATGCATTTGCACAGAAGGCAACTTTCATAGCAAAACAGCATTTTTCCTCCTCACCTTTCTCTTTTATTTCATAGCATGAAAGTAAGTAACATTCCTTTCATGGTTTCTTTGCATCTTGCTTAGAATTTAAAGGACAACAGCTGTTAACTGCGTAATACAACTTTTTGTTATGGACTTTTGAGGCTTTGTTAATTCTTTTTCCACATCAGGTATATTCACGATAGCTTGGAATTTCAGACAATGTGAAGCATTTTATTGTGTATTACTTGGAATAACAACAATAAAAAAAACCAACCCCAAGACACAAACAAAGACGTTTCTAGTTAGGAGGCAAAAGACTCAGCCTTTTAGTTGCTACACTTAGAATATGTGTCACTTGTCAACCCTGACAGCACAGAAAAACCCCTTAGCACTCAGGACATTTTTCTCCAGTGAGAACACATTTTATCAAGGATAACACACTAGCCAAATCTCACCAAAAGTACTTAAAGATAGGTACCCATCAGTACTGATGGCAGTTGAAAAGGTCTCTCTAGCATCTGTCTGTTGGTATGGTTACAGCGATTGAAGCATGATTCAAATGAAGCTACGTAATCCACGGGGAAAGACGAAAAAAAGAGGGAGGATTCTGCCTCAAAACCTTCACACTGCACTAAAGTTTTGACTTCGTGTTTCTGTTCCATGCTATTAAAGATACTTCAGGCTTTCACCTCATCCAAGAATGGCAATATGTAGTCACTATGGATCTTGCACATAAAAAAATCTCTGCTTATCAAGTTCAGGAAGTCTTCAAAAAAAATCAAGGCAAATACCTCACCCAATTCCACAGGATGGCCACAGGGTAGAACAGCACAGCAGTACAACTGAGCTCTGCAGCACGACATCCTTTTCTTCTGGCCCAAAGCTTGACCATTTTAACAAGGTATCAACTGCGACAGATATTTTTGGTATTAGCTAAATACAAAAGGAAACCGGCAGCAAAGCCTCACAGCAAAAGAAGGGGTTTAATTACGTGGCATTGCAACTTTTGTATACTCTAACTTTTGAAGAAGAAACTGACCTTTGTGGTTAAATGTTAGACACCAATCCAAACTTTTTAGCACTTGATTAGGAAGATTTGAATATTTGGGTTCAAGGCAAACCTCAAACTAGAGAAGTTCAAGATGAATTTGTTCTTTAGAAATGAACAGGGTGGCTAGTGGGGCGAGTCTTCAGAGTTCTGTAATCGGGGACCACAAAACAAATACCAAGCTGGTTACCAGAACACATTACTTAAGATCACATACAAGTTAAACTGAGGGTAACAGCTTGGTCCTCTATAAGGAAACACCATAACTTGTTACATCCCAGGAGAAAAATTTAGTATCAGGCAGTCATTTCAGATGCTAAACAGAAAGAAAATACAGCACTGCAGAAGTGCATCTGCAGGATAAATCAGGCTCCTCTGTACTGAGTAATGGTCTGTTAACAGAATTACACCTTTTTCTGTTTGTTTGCAAACCATGCTCTCCTGTAATCTATGTTTAAACTTCTCCATCCTCAAATAAACAAACCGGCATGATACCTCTGACAACAGAATCTTCTCCTGAGTCAGAGTAATTTAGCATCAGGCTCTGAAAACCCACCTTCACTGTATTCATTTGGTCTTTTGAGTTTACTCTAATGGGTTATTTATTTATCTTAGTCACAATTTAATCCAGTGTTACAACTCATAATGAAAGAAAGACTACTTCAATCCAGCTTCACCTGTGCTACAACCACTGCAGGCCCTGCAGCACAACATGCCACAGATGGAAAGCACCAGTCCCTTCCCGAGGTTGTGGAAACCTGCCTTAAGCCTGCATTTTCTAGTCAGTTCTACTCTGGTCAAGAACCATATACATTGTAGTCAGGGCCTCAAGCCAGCTATTTTGGTTTTTTAAGCTGTGTGAAGTGATGATGGAAGGCAGGTAGGTGGGTGGGAGAAGCTAGTGCCAGTGAAATAGAAAGGTGAGGAAGAAAGACTTTTTCTTCTTTCAGCAGATGAAGAGTCCAACACTTGCAAGGCACGTTTTACACTCCTCCATGTTATTTTAAGCTAAATATTAAAATATTAACCCTGTAGAAGAACCTAATAAAGATTGTGACATGACAGGAAACAGCATGAACTATATTGTGTCCCATACCACAATGCTCAACTCGCATCACAGTTGGCTTTTTCCTTCCCCTAATTACGAGCAGTGAAACCACAAAACCCATGTTAAGATCGTATCAGTTAAGGTCCCCTCATGGGAAAAGTTCAGGAATGGTTGTACAAAAAAAAACCCCAGCACAACACAAAACAGCACCACAAAACACACAAACCCTGCTCAGCTTGAAGTTTCTGAAGGAGCCACAAGTTTAGAAGAATGAAAGCTGTCCATTTTGATCAATATTTGGGCCTCATCTATCACTTGTGCTATTTGTGTTAGGGAGTTCCTAATTAGCACCCTGGAGAAGCATCCAAAGGGATTAGAAAAGTAACAAACCCCTACAGTACACTGATTTCACTGATGCTGACAGCACCTCAGAAGTATAAAGTCTGAATACAAATTGGTCATTTAGGCAAAAGAACTCTGAGAATTTAGCTAAATGGTATGAACAGGTTTTATATAGACTGTATGGTACTGTCTCCCACTTCCAGAACATGATACTTTAGTGCTTCCAAGCAAGCTGCTATTCAACTATTTACTACAGCTTTTCCCTTCAGCTGTACACTGCTGAGGCTAAACAACAAACATCAATATCAAACAATGCCTTCAGTGCACTTCTAAGCCAGCATAAAAAACCCTGTTTATACAAAGCAAACAAACAGAACATCTCACCAGGTTCACCGTTGTTTTCACTAAGTGTTTATCAGTTCTAGATTATGCTGCTCTTAGAAAAGCCTTGCAAAGTGCTAGGAACCCCAAGCCTTGGAAAGAGAATGACAGACATACAGCATAAATAGCAAACCTGGGATTAGGTGCCACTAGCACAGTATTGGCTGTATCAGACTTCCCTGCGATGGAATTTTTCTAGACTAAATATTTACTATTTTGTAAATATGAGTTACTTAAAACCACAAATGAAATATAAATATTTTTTTTTCCTGTACTACTTGAAAAATTCACAGCATTTTGGTAATTTTACTTCTGTACAGAAGTCGACGTATCAGACTCCAGAAGAAAAGCACCTTCACCCAGCTCTTGACAAGCAATAGCTGCCATCTTAGTTTGAAATGCAGTTTTAAGTCATGCTTCCCTGATGCTGTTTTGCTGGTATCAAAGCATTTGTCATTGTACCTCTGCTAGTATCAGCCCCAATTAAGGATTTAATTGCCCTCTCTTGCTGGCTTTATAGTCTAACAGCCTGTTTTCAATAAAGAGTGAAATAATAAGGTAATATACAAGATTCCCTGTAGTACCTCCTCCTGGCAAAACTTCCAAGAAAACGGTTTAATACCACGAAGACAAAAGGGTTTTTTTTCCCTCCAACATTTTTGCAACATTTTATTAAGAAGCTACTCAAAAGCAAGCACCATTTACAGGACTTAAAGACAAGAGGCGAATGGGACTGCCAGCTCGTGCAATGCAGTAAAGCTTCCCAGCTCTAACAAGTACACACAACGCTTATCTGTGCTATTTTTGGCCATGTTTTAACACCACCACCACCACACAACAGTGTTGTAACCAAGGCTGGGCCATAAGCTGTCATTTTGAACCCTGACACTAAAAGCTGCTACCATGCAGCCTGTGTATCTTCATCCTTATGTCCAAGTGATGCCACAGTCCCTCTCTACTGAGAGATAGCACTGCATGAGCTGTTATATTTTGGTCTGGTTTGTCACCCAGTATCTTCTCGAAAGGTTGTTAACAATCCAGAGTGTTTTCACTTCTTACAATCCAAGTACCTAAAGCTTTAATCTATGAATGTTCCCATTCCTTCCCAAATTCATTCTAGGAACTGAGTATTTAATTCACATCTTGAAAACAACCCTTAGCAAAAGCAACCTGATAGAAAACCTAAATATGCCTACTCATTTGTTTTCAAAAGAGTGGGGAAACAAGTTTAGAAGCAAGTTTTAACATGACTGTGAACTGTTACACTTAAATATACCTCCCAACAGATGAAGCACACATTCACAAGATTGATAAAGATCTGTTTATGAACTTTGTAGTCATAAAATTACTTAAACTGTTTTTGAGACAAGTCTCTTTAACATATGAACTAGTTCTAAGCGTTATTTGCCACTTGAGCTAGTACCAAATCAAGACCAGGGGGGAGGAAGGGACCCCACAACAAAATACAAGCCTGAACTAATTAATACAAAAAGCAGAAACAAGACTTTCTCTGCTTTTCTTGAAGTGTTGCAAAGGGAAGTGAGAGGAGTGGAAAAAAAAAGTAATCAAGGGTTCTTTGCAACTTATATTTCAATGCTTTGGAATTAGGTCAGAAAGACAAAGAGCATGGGGTGACAACAATGTTGGGAAGCTGAGTCAAAACGTTGAAGACACTGTCTCACTAGATTGCTCTGATATACTGAAGGTAGCGTTAAATAAAGAATCCTTACAGTGGCCCAGTGTTCAATACCTGGAACAAGACTAAATACCCTTTAGCATAATCTTTGTATTCACTAAATCCAGAATTCAACAGCAGAGCAGCTGCTCAGTGCCTGGTCCACAGAATTCAATGAACGACAAAAGGTTACCTTAATTCAATGAGATAATCAGCACACATTTACCCACTACCAAGAGTTTTCCAACCATCTGCAAGGCGGCAGAGCTAACTGCCTATAAAACAACTGGTAGCATGCTGACATGTCCTCACATCCCTCATGTCAATGAAAATTTATCTCTTAGCAACAGCTAAAAAGAAGCTGAACCTCCAGAAATATCTCAGATGCATCATGAGCCAACAATTTCTCCGTAAGTGATTTTGATTGCTACAGATCTCCAAACAGATGCCTACTCTAATTGGCAAAATCTATTAAATACATACTTTAAAAAGGAAAGAAGTCAGGTTGGCACGGCTTGAGAAATATCAATGGGGTGACTATAGCTGTGCATACAAAGGACAAAAGCTAACCTTACTTAAAGCTGATGGTCTTGCAGTATCAGTAGCAGTGAAATAAAATGCATATGCTGTGTGGAGAGTAAAACATTTGCTGCTATAGCTGCTGTCAGAAACTGAAAGGTAAGACACAAGTCTGCTAAAAATTAAGATGACAAGCAAAATAAGTGATTCAAGGTTAAAACCACTTTAGCTACTGCAGCTACTTTAGGATTCTTTCTTACACAAGGGTAAGAAAGTTACTTTTGTTCTCTTCTCAAATTAAGAATACTAAGATATAAATACATTAACTAACTCATAAGTTAAAATACAAACTTTTAAGGCATCCATCTGTATAAGAAAATTCCATATAAAACTTCTAGGAAAACTAGAAATTCAGTTGTTTTAGCAAAACTCACTTGTAACAGCAAAATATCAAGCAAATCAGAATTTTACCACCAGGCAGAGATCAGTAAAGCGAAGAAAAAATTGTCTTCAATTATATTCAGAGCTCTTCTCTAGAAACCTAACCTTTCAGAGGTCTCTTCATAGAATCATAGAATAGTAGGTGTTGGAAGGGACCTTTAGAGATCATCTAGTCCAATGCCCCTGCAGAAGCGGGTTCACCTAGATCAGGTCATAAAACACATCCAAATATAATATCGAGAATGAAGCTATATAAGTGATTACGATTCAGTTGTACCTTAGCACATGGGCAGCTCTGTTTAGAACTACATACAGAAAATTAAACTTGGCACATTTACACAATGAAGTCTCAACATCCAGCAGTTTTCTGTTAGTTTTCCTCGACAGAATAAAGCTGCCAGCTGCCAAAGTCATTTTCTCAAATCAAGTCAACTCCAGCAGGTTTATTAACGTAAAAAACAGATAAATCAGGTTTATTTCTAGTCTAACTCTGAAAATTATCAATATCTTTTCCATAACAGGCTAAAGTTGCCCAATAAACATGTTGGAAATATTGCTTAAAAAGGCAGAGATATCAATAAGAAAGAGAGGTACCAAACAAAATTCCAGTACATCCTTCTCCCACCACTAGTATCTTCCAAGAGTCATAAAACAGGATCTGTCAATCCTGGTGAATAGCAGCCACAATTATTTCCTTAAATTCACAGGCAGAATTGATGCACAATCTTGAATTCAGAGTGATTTAGAAAGCTGGGAACACAGGGGAACATTAGTCTAGTGGTTTGTTATTCCCAATAAAAGACTCCTACCATCCAGCTCCTTTTCAGATCTGAAAAGACTTCTGCAACTCTCTACTGAAAAGCTGAAAACCTGTCTGCAAGATGAACAGCTACTCAATGGTTTTTAAACACAGGGAACGAACGCATAAAGTGAAAACAACTGCCTGTCATCACAAATTCCAAGGGGCAAGGCCCAAAACAGAGCTCATCTTCTCAGACTCCAAGTTCTAATGTAGTTTTCAATGAAAGTAAAGCAGAAGGACTAAAGTTAAACGCACAGATGTAAAAAGAGGAGGAATGGCTTGACTGCAATGGAAGCTGTCACCTTTACAAATGTAATATTCAAGATTTGTTTTAAGAACATTTAGAACCACTAAAAGCACCAATTTCCTTCCTCAATAGGAGACAGCGTGTCAACAGACCCAACAAGAGGAATTCTTCACAACGGCCACAGAACAAGTCACTGGTTTCTACGGCATTGTGAGCTCCAATACTTTTTCACTGAGTTAAGCATATGCATATACAAGCACAGCAACAGACAGTTCTGCATGCACACAGCATGTGCTCCTATCTCACTCAAGAACTGACCCTGCGAGGGGTTTTCCCCTACGCATTTCTTTACTAAATTTATCGGTAATTTTCAGACCTTCAGAAAAACATCTGTAAGATCTGAATGAAAGGTTGGTTTTGCTGAATCAGCAGAACGTGCACCAACCGGCAAAATTCATATCAATTGGGTTTACTATATAATTTCCCCAAGATTAAAGCAGCATTAATATTTCCAAAACAGCATTAAGAAGTTTACATGGACATCAGCTGTCACAACTGGATAACAAGGTAAGGGAGAGCTGGACAGTTCACAGCAGAGCAAGAACATTCAGATTAGAAAAACACCATGTTTATGGATAACCTCTTTGTTTATTACATAAACCTCCACGTGTATATTCACGAGCTTACTGATAAGCAAATACTTACTTGCTAGAGTCAATAAACTGTCCTCTTCCTCTATCATTAACACATTCTTGTTAATCTGACTCCTACTGCACGTATGCTAGTGTTCAGAGGACAAAAGAGAACAAGTAGGAAATGAAAGCTGAGTATCCTTTAAAGGATGGATACGGCAGCTTTTGTAAGCACAGAACTTGTTAACCAACTACTATTAACTTTGATTATTACAGTGGAGATTGCTTTGATCTAGAGAATCTTTCAGGCTCCAACACTGCCTTTTTCATCACCTTTTAACTGTATTTTTGTTCATTATCCACTAAATCCTAAGCACTTTAGAGAATTCCACAGTACTTGGAAATCAGGCGTTCCTCACATTTTCACAGATCCATACAAAAAGGACAACAGTCCTCCAAGCAGCCCCAGGGAAAGTATCCACACAACATCATGGTGGAACTTAAATGAAGCCTAGTAAGCTTCGGATCCAGACTTCTGCATCTGGTATATAAAGCTCCAAGTTCAGCAACTTTAGCTCTCAGTTCTCCAGATTTCAGGGAGTCCCAAGAAAGCAGAAGTCAGCATTTTCACTATTCTTACAGTAATATGCAAAATGCACTTCTGAAAGAAACTTTAAAACAAACACACACGCACACAAAAATAAACACACTGTGAAATCTCCAACAATGTTCTCCCAGGTGAAGTTTCGAACTCTCTTAAAGCTTCTTTAGCTTATCCTTTGGCTATTTGACACAGCTGTGTGCAAATCACCATCATCATAGCCTTGCACAACAAAATTGTACTTTCTGATTTGTTAACCAATAGAAGTAGACAAATTTCAGCTCAAGTTAACATAGAATGCTCTAGGCTGGGAGGTCTCTGGAGCACGTAGTCCAACCTACCACTTCAAAGAAGATCAGACTCAGATGTTCCCTCAGGTCACTTAGGACCTTGCCTAGTCGAGCCCTGATCACCTCTGAGGATGAGATTCCACAGCCACTCTGAGCCCCTATTCCATGTCTCTCCATTCTCAATATAAAAACCTCAAACTTATCTATCTAGAATTTCCTTGCTGCAACATTGTCAGCTACTTCTCATCCTTTTGCCGTCTGAGAAATAACAATCTCAATCTTCATCTTCACTATGATCGCCCAAATAGTTAGTTTTCACAGAATGGCCCCATGCAACACCAAAGTTCTCCACATCCACAATCATTTTGTTTTGGCTGTACTCCTTTCAGCTGTTACTAGGAACTACTTACTTGTTAGTTAAGAAATACACGCACTCAACATCTGAAACATGGGTGCCACTGACATTTGTCTCTTATGGTGCCAAACACAAACACTGCTAGTTGGTGTTGCCACAGATACATCAAAATTTATTCCTAAAATTACAGTCAGTCATTTTTACCATTTAGAAAAGGAAAAAAAAAAAAAAAAAAAAAAAGCAGTGAAATTGAAGCCAACTTCAAAACATCACTGGTGATAAAATTAAAAGCTGGAGAGCATGTGGAAAACATGTGGCAAACTTCTCACAGCTCATGCTAGCCCTCACTTCTACGAAGGATTCTTCCTAGATGAGAAAAATATCAGCCATACCTCCCAGACAACTTTGCTGAGATCATACGTAGCTTTTCTCCTGTGCCAGAGTCCTGCTTGTAATTGAAAACAGCAGTCTCAAGCCTGCTCCACCTAGTCCTGCGTTAGACGGTAACTCATGGGCTGTACCACTACAGCCGTAAGGGGAGATAAATGGGACTCTGTCCTTCTAGAGCCAAAACACATGAGAGTGCAGGAATTCCTGCACATATCTGACTGTTACTGCACAGGGAAGAGTTGACAACTTATAACTCTGCAGTTTCCCTTTCCGTAAAGACTTTGTCCTTACGTGACGCCTCTCCAGCACGACCTGAAGTCCCCATCACTCACACAAACCTAGAACTAAGTGCAGCAGCCCTGCAGTTTCCTATGCAGACATCCTTTTAACAGCTCATGTGCACATTTTAAGAAGTCTGCTGATTTGAAACTTTAAGTTCTTCTGCAAGAACCTAGAAAGGAAAAAAACTAACAAAAAAAACCACCCACCAAACCAACTGTGGAAAAACCTAAGTGATAAAGGTTATAATTTCCCCATCTGCTTGTATCCATCCTCGTTGAGGGAGGGGTAGGGGGTGGGAAACCAACCAAGCTACACAAGCAATTGGGAAACCATCCCAGTTTAAAAGTTAGTTTGTCTCTTATCAGGTAACCACAAAGGACAGCAGTGGATCTCTCAGCTAAGTGGTGCCTGCTTTGCCGTGTGTCATCCTCCAGATTCTACAGCCACAATCTAAACTCTCATCACGTTGTTCCCGTACAGAACAGCAACTCCTTCCACCTGCTTCCCGAAAGTCCTAGTGTCCTGACTTTAAATAGGCACTCACAATCATAGGGACTATGTGTCTGTCCTTCTACTCAGGCAAATATAGTCCTGAATACAGAGAAAGAGTTGCCCTTTGAAAACAGACACTAGCAGAACCAGAAACAGATTCAAAATTGTAAAGATGACTTTTACACCCATTGAGTAACTCTTTTCTCAATGCTAGCTTCAAATTCTTTCAAAAGTTACAGTCTTTAGCCATTTCCAACTGCCAAACTGGAAAACCACAGTCGATTGTGGTTGATCTATACTAACAAACTGGAAAACTACAGCTGATTAGCACTTGATCTACACCTAAGGGTCCTTCTTGAGAAATAAAATCATTTGTCAAAAAGTAGCAGACATTCTCAACTGCAAGTTATCAAAGTTTTTCATCATGTGCTTTATAAGAAAGTTCTTGAAACAACAAGAAAGAACATGGAATTGTTATTACATCTCAGCTGCCATGGGAAAAAAAAAAACCACACAAACAGAGTCAACACTACCACTATTACTGAACACAGAAGAGGAAAGCCACTTAGGAAAGGTAACGGTGCAGCACTAACAGGCAAGGTAGTTCTTGTATCTAAGGCAGACTCGTGGTATTTCTATATTCTAGAAGGAAACTTGACAAAGAAGATATGCAGGTACTGAGTGGTTAAAAGAAAAATTCATCTAGGAGAAAAAAAAAATGCAAAGAGTAAAACCTCTAACTGTAGTTTAGCAATCAAATGTCACTCACAGTTAAGACAGAGGAGCTCACAGAAAGCAGAACAGATCAAACACACACACAATCAGAACTGATGGAACTACACAGGACTTTAATTCCTTGCTGTCAGTTTCAATACAGGACTCACTGCAGTACATCACATGAATTAATTCTGAAGAGAAACTACCATGAGAATCAGATTTTAGGAAGCCTTAGGATTAAACAGCTTGCAGCGTAAGGTTTGAAATCACTCCTTACCATAAACAAGAATCACGAGGGCGCCATACAGAACTACGTTCCAAAACATCCAGCTTGAGGAACAAACTCAACCTCCTCCCTGCCTCACCTTATGGAGGAGCTGACCAATCTAACTTAGGAAAAAGCAGCTTTTCTTTTCTTTCTCAAAATACAATTCAAGAAACTTCTGCGAGCGTGTTTCTTAGTTTGACCCAAATGTGATGGATTGTAAACTGAAAAAAAGCCCCCAAAGGCCAATACATCTATCCACAGTGGTATGAGATGCTTCTCCACAATATAGGATGAAAAGACTTTTCCATGTCAGTTTTAAATGCTCAAAAGATGTTGTGAGTTATTGTCCAATTTCTGAGAAGCTCCCGTATCTCAAGTGGCAGCAGAACCCACTTCGGAGAATTCACCACACGGAGCTGGTACTCGTAGCATTTCAGAAGCTATAGGGGCAGCAGAGAGAACAGCAGCACCTAAGCAATCATCCAGGAATGCAAAGGACAAGAGCTACATGCACTGAAGTACAGGTCATCCTTCCAAGAAATAAAGCCATCTTGTTGAATTGTGATGAGAAGCACAGACATGAGAGTTAGTGTTTGTCCAGTAGTGTTAATATCCTTCAGTCTTTTGTCACCATGAAGATGATATGGATGACATACGAAGAGGGAAGAAGCACAGGATGTCTCTGAAAACATTCTGTAGATTTACAAAGTTCAAGCTCAGATTTCTTTTTTTCCTACCCTCTTCAACTGTAGCAGAACAGACACTCTGTTACAGAAACTGGCCCATTGCTGCATTGTGCTCAGACTCACTCTCAGGAGCCTGCTCCAAAGCTGGGCTCGTTACCAGTATCTCGTTCTGTCTATATTGGTAAGACATACTGTATAGCACTTCCTTTCTGCCTAACTTGTGTGTTTCTGCTCAGTGGAAAATCTAGAGGCCAGAAGGAACAAGGTAGAGCAAGCAAAGAAATCTCAGCCAACAGCCTCTTGTTGCCTACCCACAGGAAGGCAGGAAGCTGAAAAACCGAGCAGGGAGGAGCCTGGATGCCAAAAAAGCAATTCTCTATAGATTGGCCCTTTGCCTGAAAGACAGAAGGGGGAACACCCAGTGTCTGCACTGGCACAAACTGCATACCAGAAAACTGAAATTCAACCTATGCCAAGATACATTTTGAAAAGCTAAATGTACGTAGGCCAGAGAAAACAAAACGAGATAAGAGTTCAGAGTATGAAAAATTAATACAACAAGTTTGGTTTTGCATGAAAATCAGCTTAGAAAGACAAACTGAAAGCGAAAGGGGGATTAAGGAAAGTTCTCATGCCAAGAAACAGATGGAAACAACTATTAATGCAGTTGCTGAGCTGTTCAAGACAGTGTTCAGGAGAAGCAAGAAAATGCAGTATGGATCAAGTCATATCCATTTGCACGGCATCTTTTGAAGCGTAGTTGAAGTAGTAATGATTCTGAACCTAGCAAAGATGTTAAGTGCAGAGATAGACGAGGCATTCCTGGAGTCCTCTGAAAATGTTACAACGGCCACTGCCTCTTCACCTTTTAAAGCTGGGTTTATTTTTAAACATAATTTAAAAGGATAAGTAAATAAAGTAAACCAGCTGCTTCCTTGGTTTTATAGTCACATGGCATTCATGCTCAGGAGATGGCTGACTCCCAAGACCTTGCAGGTTTCGTGCAGTTCCGAACTGCAGAACCTTCCTAGTGCTTGTCCAAGTGACAAGGAGAAAAAGGACCAACACAGAGTACGTGCACTCAAACCATCACCAATATTGCCATCTTACACCTGACATCAAAGATAAACACCCATTTAAAGACTAACCACAGCTTTTCAATAGCACTTCGCTGCTGTTTCTTTCAAAAGTGTATTTTAATGCACCAAAGGCTTATTGAAATGCCGTTACTCGGGTTGATTTTCCTCTCTGTTCACATCCTCTCCTACTTTATTATCAGTTTTTACACTGCATTTTCTGATTAATATACTCATACAGCCCTTTCCAGAAGATGATGGGTGATTAGAAGGTGCGAAGCACAAGAGGGAAGATATCTAGGCAAGACACTCAACATAAGGAAGAACATCTAAGAGCAGTTAAAACTAACTATTCCAATAGTGTCCAAGACCTGACTACAGAGCAACAAGCTCCCTTCTCCTTCTGCTTTCCTGTGTCTGAGGTTTTTGTTTTTATTTGCAAGAAAGAGAAAAACACTACAAGTCTTCCTTCTAAAGGACATAACCATTTTTAGTGTCTCTTCATTGTTAAAGCTGCTCCACCTCTTGTTGGTCCATTCCGACAAAAAAAAGAAACCCCACTCCACAAAGAAAACCAACCACCTCATACACACACACACACACACACATACACACACAGAGGCAGTAACAAATCTCTCCTGATTACCTTTTACACCCTCATGAGGAAATTTTCAGTCTTCATTTTGTACTTCGAGTGGGAAAGAGAGCTTTGGTACGCTTTTAATGCATTGTAGCTTTAAACTGTCTTGTCCTGATGAGATGTTATTTATGCATTCAAGAAAGTCAAAATTACTCAGACTTCCTCAGACCTTTAAGCAGGTTTCTGCTCATGCTCCTGTTCTTTCTTCTCCTCAAGGAAAGCCAACAGAAGACATACTTGAACTTCACCTCTAGTATTTATGTAACTACAACAACAGAAAAAAAAGCACCCAGAGACACTGAAACAAAAAGCAGCTCTTACTCGTGCTAGCTCTATGAACAGCCAGAGAAACTTTACAATGCACTCATCTCTTCCAAGACTAGCCATTCCCAAGAGATGCCAGTTGGCCAGATTCTATACTTCCACATATTCCATAATGCCACTTAAACACTTCTGATAAAAACAGCCTAGCTCTTTTCCTGCAGTCCTTCTGCTTATCCAGGAATTACCAGTTTCGAATGAACACGGTCACATCCCAATGACAGTCACACCTACATACAGTTACTTTCAGAAATGCCCTTTAAGTGTATTTAAACCCACCCAGTGGCACAACTACAACAACAAAGCAGTGTACTACACTGATTTGTCAACCTCACATCTAAACTATTTCTGTCAGGAAGAAGGGTACGCCGAACAGTTTTTAAACACGAGTCACAGTGCTAATTTTGAGGCACCCAAATGAAAGCTTATTTCTTGCCAAAGCGCTTGCTAGGGAACAGATTTGTTTGGCTAACTTCTAAAAGACAGATGTATCCTTATACCAGTATTTCAGTATGGCAGTACTGGCTTTTTCAGCACCATGACCCAAGTAACGTTCTTTGCAATCGATGCCAGTCCCAGTAGGTAGCCTATGAGGAAAACTCTTGTTTCCACTGAATTCACATGAAGCATCATAGTAGTCAACTATTTTGATTGCTCAGTACTCCAGGCTTCAAATGTTTCATGCTACTACTAGACTATCAGAATTACAGAAGAACCTCTGAAATTACTTAGACAGCTTTACTGTAATAAGTAATTAAATCTTGATCATGTATGGCCACAGTAGTAATTGCACAGCAAGCAGCACTTTGAATTTCCATTCTGGTTGTTGAACATGAAGTCCCACCTGCCCTTCAAATACCCAAGGAGTCCAATTTGACAAAAATAAGTAGATATTCACATATATAAGCAGTCTGATGTAACATACATTTAGATAGTTCCACAAACAACTAACTGCTCTTCTAGACTTCACCAACGTTTCCAACACAAGCACTTCCTCCTCTGCACCCTCCAGCACCTTACAATCAGCTGAAGGGAAAAAGCAGGTGAAAACCATGACACAGTTTCTAGGAAACACCAATGGCACCTCTACAACAGCAAAGTTGTCTGGGTTATTTTATTCCATACCAAATAGAATTGCCACCAAACTTTACCACTGACAGCTGGAAAAAAGACAACCAAGCCACCAACCTGCAAATATTCTTAGTAACCCAATCCAAGTAGAACAGGTAGCTTTGTGCCCTCCTCACACCATGTACACTGAAAATTCCAAACACACTTCACCACACTAAATGGGAAATGATCAAAGAATGTCTGCATGTCTTTGACACCATCCTTTCATAAACAAAGCACTAATTGACATCCCCTTCTCCCTCAAGGCTTAAACTGTGTGAATAATTAACCTGAGAACAAGGACCAAGTCAAAATAAACTCATGTAGGAAGGCCAATAAAAAAATGAAATCGGAGCGTTCTGCAGCTTGGCTCAATTTGTCACCCCAACACCTTCTTCACTCATATTCCTAGACTACTTACATCAACTACAGTTCCTATTAACTGTATGTATACATTAAAAACAATAATTCTAAGTGTCTTAAACATCAAGAGTTCTACTGGTAGTACTTCAGATGGTGCTCAAACTACCAGAAAAAAACTCAGTACATCCACGCATAAAATGAAGGCAAAAGGCCACAATCAAATCACACTGCAGATTACAGCAACCACCAGCCTGCCAGCAAAGACAGACCAATCTCACACCTAGAAGGGAGCACACAGCTGCACTCTTCCCTGCTGTTCTTTTTATCTACTGAAAATCCAAAGAGCAAACCGTCCAACGCAGAATGGCAGGAGCCAAGTCAGCTTCCCTCACCAGAAGGGACTCTGCCCGGATCTCCAGGAGCATCCATGCTCACGGACATTCAAAGGCGCAAACAAAAAACAAGACGAATCGTCACTTCTGCATCAAGTCAACCAGCAAAGAAGACCAAGAATCATTTCTGCATTACTGTATTATTTGCTCTCTTTTTTTTTTTTTCTTTCCAGACTTACCTGGTCTTTTTCATGGGGTAGAAGGCTGACAGGTGGAAGAGAAGCTGGGAAAGTGCTGGAGTATTTTGGAGCTCCTTTGCTTTCCAAACTGCCATAATTCACTCTGTATTGAGGTCCATCCTTCAGTAATCTCCCATTGTTTACAGCACGTTTGGCCCCCAGGCGCAACCTCTGCTGAAAGGCAGGATTGTTGAAAATATTTGCTAGGTCATTTTGACTTCTCAAATACTTCTCTATGTTTTTTAGGGAGGAGCCATTTGGTTCTTGAAGCCCTTCGATCGCTCTTCTCAAGAGTTTATTCCAATCCACATTACGAAGCTCGTTACAAGCTCCTCTAGATCCCTTAACAGATTTAGGAAGAGTGCCAGGTTTGACAGATGAAAACCGTCCAGGATTATCTGGGTCCTTGTAGGATGCAAGGCCTTTGTTGGTAACTTTAAGGATAGAACCATCTTGAACGCTAAGTTCCAACTGTTCCGAAACAGTCTTCTTATCTAATCCATGGGAAGCACAAACAGCATGACATATTCTCTCTTCAGAAGGCCTTTGCTTTTGCTTTTTAACTTTTTGTATAGCTTCAAGAATCCACTCCGTATAAAGAGGGTTGGCAAGTTTTACCATGGTTGACCAGTAATTGTTTCCAGCCAAGGGTTACCCATAGAGGTTCCTCCTTATCCTTTTCGCAGATCTTTCAGAGGTTGTTCACACCTCAGAAACAAATCAAAGGATTCCACAAGCCGCTTGGATGCATTTCAAAAATATCCATCCTGAGGAGTCAGAAAAGGCAGGGAAATATCTGCTGACTTTGCCCTGATGGAAAGGTAGAAAGGATTCATTCCCCACGATACTGGTACATCCTTACAAGCAAATTTGTGGCAACCTTTAGAAAGAAAAAAAAAAGAGGCAGGGAGAGAATACAGTTAATGCTGCAGTATGCAAAAATCTTTGAGATAACACGGTATGTTCGGCAATTCCCATCCCACGCCAAATAAGTCACCATAAAAGTCTTTCCATTTCTCACAATGACGATTAACTGATTTGTTAATTACTGACTTGTTGGACAATTTCCATTCAGCCAGCGACGTGAAAATATTCTCCAAACTGCCTAGAAAACCTCTCTCTAGAGCCACTGGCATAAGAAAGTTACTATCTGTGTGGATTATACATGCAGTAAAATAAACCATCCCCCACTGATGAAAGTCAAATTGTTAACCACTGTCATTTCTGTCTCTAAGCATCATGCTGTACATTGATTACCAAAACCAAAACCCAAACATCTGAAGCAAGGAACTAGTATTCGTCATCATTCATTAATCCCTTGGTGCCCTACAACACAGAAGGGAATCACAAAGGCACTTCTCATTCTAAAGTGAGCAGCAAAGTAGCAGGTTTGCTACAAACTCTTGGGAACAGAAATGAAGGCACATCAAGCACACCATCACCATGAAGACATATAAAGAAGTCACATTGATAAAAGAGGTTTTGGTGACTCACAGTTTAATAAACTGTTTTCTTTATTTATGGTGGATCGTATCACTCCAATAAAAAATTTAGTGGCTGCAAGAACTTGTATAAGAAACCTGAAGAACATCTCAATCAGGAGGTTATTCGTTCTGCAGGACAGTACATGAGCAAACACACAGCCAAACCAAAAAAAGCCACACACAAATTAAACTAAGGCAGCAGTAACTTAATGAATAAATACATATGAGGTATTAGCTTTCTCTGGCGTGAAACACAAAGAAGAACTTTTGAAAGCATAAACAGAATTGTGCAATTCAAATCAAAGGAAAATAAATAAAAGCCGTAAGAGGAAAATACTCCTTCTCAATAAATGGGTTGTCTTGTCAAGCAGAGGATTCACCAGTTTCACAGCAAAATCCAAAACCCGGTTAATCTAAATCCACATCTATCCAAAGCTACGGCAAACAGACTGTAGCTATTAATAATATCCATGACTACACAAGCCTTGGACCTCATTTTCAGTCATTTGTTCATCTTGCATTTCAATCACGTTTAAAACTTCAAGTTCTTTTCCTATCTGGAATTTACTCAGTGCAGCAACCTAAACTATTTTCAACTCGTGAGAAAGGTTCCTCTGCAATTGTGAGGGGAATGAGTACAAAACACACTTTTGGTCCCATAACTTCTCCTCTTCTTCTACCCTCTCAAAAAAAAATCTCTTTAAATATAAAAATCCAGGTCACGTTTCACACGCTGTTACACCTACACAACAGGATTAGTAACAAAAGAGCAGCCAGTTATTGGTGAATATACAATTCTTCTATATCTGAATAGCAGAAATATTAATCAATTCAATTTTATGAATTAGTCGTTCTTCAGGTGTGATTGAAGCTTAAGCATTTATAAACATGAAAGTTCAACTGACTGTCAGAATGAAAAGACACATTCCCCGACACAAATGCAGGTTCTGAATGTTTAATTGGCTCTCATACTGAGCCCTGTTCATCTAAGTAGACTGGATTTCTTTCTTGCTTCCAGCCTGTACTCAGACAAGTTATATTTGATAACAGTTCTGCATATTCCCAATACGTGTAATAAAACAATGACTTGTTTCGTCAACAGACATTTTCATTTAATCCAGCTAGCAAAAGCCCTTCTTTACCTAACAGCCTTGTTTATATTCACCGTTTTCAGATGATTCCAAAATAACACTGTAGCTGCAAAACGCAGCCAAATATAGGGAAGAAGTTCACATGGCACTAGGAATCCTACAAATTCCCTCCCAGCTCTGACGTCAAAAACAGTAACACAACAAACCAGAACTCTATATATAGTGGAAGCTCACTCACGTCGAGATAATCCTTATATACTCTGCCTACAGGTTTGCAAGTGCTCTGTAAGTACATATAAAGGTCCAGGTTCCTAGAAAGCTGCTTTATTTAGTGAGGTGGTTGTACTATGAGTCTTCCTGAAGATAGTCAATACTTCATTAAATGCTGAACACTGCATTTGCTGAGTCAGACGTACCATCTCCCTGGGTTTTAAGCCTACCCGGGTGCTGTTGTACGAAGCATCACACGAGCAATCGCATCACGTCCATTAGCCGCCTGGACACACAGTGCAGGGTCTGTTCCCAGTACCTGGACACTGATGAACACCTCAGTATAAACGCTGCAACGTGTGGGGCACAGGAATTTTTATTGGCCAGTGACTGTGGCAAAAGGTGAGCATAAGCCTGTCTTCACATAAAGGCTGCAGCTCCATACGGGAACTTCACAGCAACGTACGTTCAGAACTATGTTTTTACTTATTCACTTAAAAGTCCCCATGTGCAAGAATCTCCTGCCTGCTGGCGCCTACTAAATCAACACTAGTTGAATCAGCAGGAGGCACAGAGTTTCCAACACACAGGACAGGATATTTCAAGAGGAAAATCATGACATCTTAAACTTACACCTTCCAAGAGAACCCAAGTTCGTTCCGCTTTAGGAGACCACGCAAAGCTCATCTGCTCCCGTGTTGCCTTACCACAACCTGGAGTTTCTGTTATTCTGCTACTTTGATTGCATATACACTCAAAGTGTTAACACCTTGATTCCCACAAGGGATAGGACCATGTCCACCATGCATAAGATTCAGAATAATCTCTTAGTAACAAACCTATTTGCCAGGGATGTATTTCAGGTCAGTGGCCCCTGAGCTGTGAATTCAAGAGGGTCTTTCATAAAGCAAGTTAAGGCAGATTGATCCAAGATTGGCAATACAGAGATATATACACCCTGAGTGACTGGATAAAGTCAAAACAAACCACTTTAGATGCAAGCTTTCCATATTCAACACAAGAGAACACGGGGAAGGTCAAAACGACACCCAGGTTTCCAAGTTATGACTTAATTTCACCGAAACCACAGAAAGGTGGCCATACACCATTAAATGTAGAAAGTGCGATGCTCAGCCAAACAGATTTTGATGAAGTACCTATTTTTAAGAGTGATTATACCCTAGCAGCAGGCACTCACGTCTAGTTATTAGTTTTCCTCCCCTTGCAATTAAACGACTTTTAATCAAACTCTCACCAGCACCCGTTCAATCACAGATTAGACTTTCCAGACTGTTAAGTACACAGGACCACTTCCACATCGTATGGCAACGGGCATTAAGCTCTTCCTAGGTCATACTTCAGCCTCTACACTCCACGGCACCTTCTCTTGAAAAAGAAGACACTGGAGAAGGTCTGATTGCACTACACTGCTGACCAAGCCACTTAGCAAGCCTGCTGCTGAAGAGCTGCAGAACACAAGCACTCAGGGAGTTAAGTACAACACGTTACCTTTAAAACACCAAAAGCCATCTCTAGTCAAGGCTTGTCCCTTTACCCGAGTCATGAATTATCAGACAAAAACGAAGGAGTTGCAAAACTGCGGCTTGGGATTTAGAACGAATGCAAATATGTCCTTTGCAAAGCACACACCTATTGTGCTGCTGGTTCTAATTAAAGAAAGTACTGACTGAACACGTCAATCATAGGTATCATCAGTAATCCCATAATCCCGTAATAAGGTGTTTTTTGGACTGAACTAGGATCTGGAATTATTTCCAAGTGAGGCAGATTGTGAAAACAAGCTGTGTAGTCAGACATGAAAAAGAAAAATTAGCTTCCCTTCCCCACCCCCTCAAGGAACAAAACTAAGAGTTACTGCACAAGTACCCCAAAGCATTTCGCTAAACACAACCTCAAGTCTGGGTCTGGAGCAACTGACAAAACATTTTATTTGGTCGTCTCAAATGCAAACGCGCTGAAAACTTTCTAAAGCCGAGGCTGACACAGCTACCAAAATAATAAAGGTCGGGGTGGGGAGGGAGATGACAGCAACTCCTGCAACCTGCCGGTGACCTGTGAAGCATGATTTCATCCCACTCCCTCCCACCTGCTCTGCACGCACCCAGGAGAAGAGGAGAAGCAGCAGCAGGCCAGCTCTCTGCTGCAGCATCAGGGTCAGGTAAGGATTGCAGCAGAGGAGGAGGAGGAGGAGGGAAAAAGAGATGACTGCCATTGCATTCCGTGAGCTTTTTGCCTTTTTTCCTTCCTCCAAGCCATCACTGGGAACTGTGCAGAAAAATCAACTCTGTTCCACCCCCATCTTCAATTAATGGTTGGAAACAAGAAAAAAAAGGCAAGATACTTGTATCCTCGCTACAAATTACACGTTCCTACAAAGAGACCGGGGGAAAGCAGATGCTGGCAAGGACTCCCAGCACACATGGCCCTCAACATCGCTCAGATCACGAAGACGACTATTGCATTAGTCTCCAACCAACACAGACTTTGTGATGATAACACGGAAGGGCGATGACACTCGTGCCAGCCTCAGACAGGCGGGTGGGGAAACGTTACAGCAACTTCAAAACTACACAGAAAGACTTGGTGGGGGGTGCGTGAGGAGGAGGAGGAGGAGTGGTACACGTGAATGAAACTGATCAAGAGCTTGCAGCCTGCCATGCCCTACCAGCTCGAGCAGCAGCAGTTCGCAACTTGACAGCGGCCAAAGCCCCACCAGAGGAAACAGCACCAGCACAGCAACATCACCCCGAACCCACCCGCCATCCCGCCCTCTTTCGTGGAAGTTCGGAGCACTTTCAGACACGGTGCTAAAAAACATCAAGGAGCACGGGAAAGTAATTCATCTGCCGGCAATTACACCCGGGACGAGGGCTTCGCTGGGAACCCTTTTTATCCTCGGGATAGCGCCTTCCAACAGAAGGAGCACCTGCTGGCTTTTTTTTTGCAGAGAAGGGTTATTTACAACGCTCAGCGAAGGAAAAACCAACCCCAAAACGTGCTGAAGGCGAGGCGCGGGCACAGAAAATCCGGCGTGAGCACCTCCCTTCCACAACGCGGCTTTAGAGGCTCGGACCGTGCCCTCCCCAACTTAACCGAGAGGCGTTCGCAGGCACCCGATGCGCGGCGGCGGCGGCGGCGTTGGTGTATGTACGTGACACAGGCCGAGCCCGCGGGCTGCCCTCCCCTGCCCTGCCCCGCAGCACAGGGCAGCCGGGAGCGCCGCTGCGGCCCCCTCTGCCCTGCCCTCCTCTGCCCTCGCTGCCGGTACCGCTCACGGCGGCGGGGCCGGGG
>WBNH01001172.1:77707-99699 GCA_013401255.1 Urocolius indicus | reverse complement strand
ACAAATACATACATATTTATATTATATATTCCAGAATATTATACATCTATTTATTATATATATACATATTACAAATTTAATCTGTCAAGAACAAGAATTTTAACAAATATTGCATTACAGTTGCTTTCTAGCAGACACAAGAACTCAGTAGTACTGTGGGAAAGACAAGATTGCTCCTTTGTCTGGTAAGGAGGAGAAAGAAGGGCAAAGACAGCTCCTGCTTGCACTGACAACTCAGAGTAAGTATACTGTAGAAATATCTATTGGGTTTCTCACCTGTTTAACTGCATCCAGTAGCCGTTCTAGAAGAAACTGTCTTTTAGTGTCATTGTTCAGTGAACCTGAAATTCAATGAAATGGTATCGTTTCAAAATAAATACTTTTTACAAAAATTACATTTGGGCCAACCCCACATCTCTGAAAACTTTCTTCCCATGCCAATTATTCCATTAAGCTTATTAATATAGTTTCTCCAACTAAAATGATGTAGTATAAGCCTGTGTTTTGAGGCTTCAAGTAGCATTTCTCTAATATGCAGGAATGCTGTTCGCAGCATCATCTAGAGTCTTGTTTTAGTAAGATTTTGGTCTTATGATAAGGCATTTTGCAGCAATATCTCACATACTATAATTTTGCTCAAGCAGCACAGCTTGCCCCTAGCTTCTTTGTACAACTAGCTGTGGAGCCATATTGCAAGCCTGGAACTGAACACATCTAAGATTTTATTTTTTTGTATAATTTGGTTGGTTGGTCAGATGAGGTGTATGATAAAGCTGGCACTGCAACCCCATAAATGTTCACGCTGGCACAAGAGAAGAATGGAAAATGAGAGAAAATGAAAAAGAGACAGCAAGATTCCAGAGGAAGGTAATGAACATGATCAGAGGTCTGTAGCACCTCTCCTGTAAAGGCAGGCTGAGAGAATTAGGGTTGTTCAGTCTGGAGAAGACATAGGAGAGAACTTACAGCAGCCTTCCGGTACCTAAAAGGAGCTACAAGAAAGCCAGTAACAGATTTTTTCCAAGGACATGTAGTGATACAACAAGGGGTAATGGCTTCAAACTGAAAGAGGTTAGATATAAGGAAAAAGTTCTTCCCTTTGAGGGTGTTAAGGTGGTAGATTAGTTGCCCAGAGAGGTTGTGGATGACCTATCCCTGGCAGTGTTCAAGGGCAGGTCAGATGGGGCTTTGAGCATCCTGGTCTAGTGGAAGGTGTCCCTGCCCATGGCAGGGGGTTGGAACAAGATCTTAAAGGTCTCTTCCCAACCCAAACCATTCTATGATTCTATTAATATGTTCTTACTGTCAAACAACATTATTGCAGAAAGAGTTTTAAGTCAGGTGAACAGAGAGCAATTAATTACAGTACATCTCTTAAAATTTAACTGCCAACATAGTTCTTTCTGATTAACATCTATAAAATCTAGTTTGTTACTATACAACCAACTACACAAGCCAATCTTTAACCAGTCATTTTTTTCAATAACAAGCAGCATAATAGTTTTCTTGCCAGAAAATGTTTTATAACCTCCCATGAAGGTGTAAAATTTATTATTTAATTAACCTGTATCTCCTCTACCATTTCTTTATTCCAATCTCAAATTCAAAACATCCTTCCAAAAAGCTCTGTGATCTTTCTGGAATTGAAGGCTTTCGGTTATTTTCCTCAAAAAGAACATAAAAGTAATATATGCATAACCTGAAAGACAATTATCAAAACTCTGCATGAGCGAGTCCCTCCAGATACTGAAAACCAAACATCACACAATAAACCCTCTATTAAACAGAGATGACAAAGACACATGTGTCTTCCTCTTGCTGTCCAACACTGTGAGGTCTCAACCCCAGAATTTCCTATCTTCATAATCCTATTCAAAGTAGATTCCTCTTAAACCAGCAGGAGGAGACAGAATTTGTCCTACTGAAATTATTCTGCCTTAGCTGCATCTTAAATATTGGGATTAGGAGAAGAAAATCCCCACAGTAAGCCTATAATACACAATGCCAGAATAAAGAAAACAGGAAGAACATGCAAACATAGCTGATAGCTAACTAAGCTTCACAATGCTTGTTTGGCTGACACCAGTGGATTTTCAAGAAGTTACATTTCCAGTTTTCAACACTGACTCAATCTGTGCAGACATGTGATGTTTGGGGTTTGGCTCTGTTAGTCAAACACATTCATGTGTGCAGACTCAGGTGAAGACACAAACAATGTTCAAGGCTCTAAAAACAAACTCCATACCAGGTTGTTTTTATCTTCCAAACAATTATGCCAGTTATACCACTGTGAAGTTGAGGTTAAATGCATATAATTCCCACTCTTCTAATTTGTGCTCCGACAGAGATTTCAACTTTATTAAATTATATCCAATGTTTTTACCATGCACATATTTCCAAAACTGGAGACACATGCCTATGCATCTAAATGCCTTACAATAAATCACTTCACTGTAAGATAAGGAAAACAATTACTTCCCAACTTTTAGTACAACCCCTCACACACAAAAATGTTGAACACACACACACACACACAAAATTGATGATTTTCTCTGCTGTTTCAAAACTCATTACTTCTACAGCCTATATATCTATGTACAGACTATCCACACATGCAAAATGCAACCTTTCTCCTTACATGAACAGTTTGAGACTACTTCAGAATACATGCATGTAATTAGTAATTTCGTGGGTTAAATTTATCTTCCAAATGCAATACATGTCAGTTTTAAAATTCACATCTTTGGCATCTGTGTATCTACTTGGTAATAAAGAAATCATTTGCAACTAGATACCAGACTGTGAACAATGTAAAAAAAAAAAAGCATAAATCCAGAAACCTAGAGATTATCATTATGCTAACTGATGTTCTCAAAGACTAAAGCGTACGATATCAAACAGCCTTACGTTCACACAGAGTGCAGTGTAATGTTCATTTTGTCTTTGTTTTACTTCTAAATCTCTGCTAACAACAACTATGACTACAGGCAATCACAACCAATAATTTCCATAAGCAGTTCAGATCACCTTCCCCGTTAACAGGGTTATGAAGCCACATGTCTATACTGACAGCCAGCTGAAGTTTCTACTCGATGCATGTCTTCAGAATTCTTCCACTGCTATGTGATAAGAAATCACACAGGTAGAAGAAAATTAATATGCACATAGTCTGGCATTTTTGAAAAGCTGAGAGATTATGCCACATGTTTTTTTTCCAAGCACGGGATACATTTTTCTTTGTAATAAGATGTGAAAATGTAGCACTATTTAGCAACGGTCTTGTTTGAAGTAGATGGAAGTTAAAATAAATCTCTACAAACTCTATTTCAGATTTTGCTCTTTTACAGTTTTCTAAACTAATTATTTTTAAAAAAAAAAAAGAAGTATATTTTCAAGCAAGAGCAACAATTAAGTGTGATCGACTCCAGCTGATTTAAAGACTAGCAGTATAACTAGCCAAAATATCCTTCTACTGATTCAGAATAGTGGTAAAACTGCACTAATGTACATACAAATACAAAACACTGAATCATAGAATTGACTTTGTTCAAAAAGACCTGTAAGATCACTGAGCCAAATCAATAACCTCAAACTGCCAAGCCCATCACTAAACCATGTCCTTCAGCACCTCAGCTACGAAGCTTTTAAATGATTCTAGAGATGATGACTCCATCATCTCCCTGGGCAGCCTGTGCCAGTGTCTACAGTGAAAAAGTTCATGCCATTCTCCAATCTAAACCTACTCTGGCACAACTTGAGGCCATGTCCTACCACTCATTACTTGGGAGAAGTGTTGTGTTTACACAGAATGCGTAAAAACAGCATTACTCAGGAAAAAAAAGCTACATTTAGACTACTACAATAGAAAAAGGAAGTTCATACATGAGTCTAAAAATAATTGTGAAAACATCAACACAAGGTTGCAAAAACTAAGAAACTTAGAGACTCCTCACATCAACATCTATGCAGCCAAAAAAGAGTTAAAAATAGGTTCAGGTACTGCACCTGCCCCTGTGACCCTTGCCATTTTCTGTTGTTCATGGTCACGCTTTCCTATTTTTAAAACAAACTTCTCTCCATACCCTGACAGAAACATCCACAGCAGAAGGAAACTGACTATGCAAGTAAAGGAAAACATGATTTTCCCCCCAGTTCTTCACAAGTACAGCTCTCTTCAGCACTATGTGTAGCATTGAGGTAAAAAAAAAAAATCTCAGATTACTCTTAACAACTTAAGTCTTATATGCAAAATTTCAGACTGCGGTTCCTTTTGCTTGCTCTAGCACAGGTTCTGAGGGTATAAGCTTACAATAAAACAAATACAGACCTAAATTAAAAACTACATTATTATGATTCTACTGCCTCATCATTATTTGGTCACATGTTTATGGTTTTGAAACGGTCATTAAACAAGTGATAACACCACTAATTCTCAACAAGTACATCAATCCCTTTAAAGTCTAGCCTGTTCAACAGTGTACAATGAAAGATGAGTATGTAATTAGTAAGTAGTATTAGCCAATATTAAAGTAATGCTCAAATCAACAGGAAGTCACCTTCACATCCAGTAGAAATACACTGTAGTTTAAAAAAATATATACTTTAGAGAAAGGGGTTCTTCTATCTATAGTTTAGCAACAGCCCTTTTAAGGGATAAATTTGAGCAGGGAAATAACTGTAGATAGTGTTGTTATAGTTGCTGTAAAAAACATTGTTAAATTTGAAGTTGTTATCTTTAGTTATCTCCTGTCTGGAAACAAGCACGACAGTGACACAGATTGCTTTGTCCTTTCTGTTCCACTTACATTATTCTGGAAAAATATTGTACAGTATTGTGCAAAACTAATGTTTGGCAAAGTGCACAGTTTGTGTTCTTCTCATTATGCTGCTGCCTAACCAAAATTGTTGAAAAGTCATCCAGATTTTGGCAAGGGCTACACATGAGTAGGTTAGCCATGCTGTTGAACTCCTAATCTGAATGTTAACTCAAGCATTATTCTATTCAAAGTAATTGTGTTCTCTCCTTATAAACCTGTATCTCTTAATTGTAATAAATAAATACATAAATGAAAATAATTAAGGTATTAAAAATAACTGCACCATGAGGTTTTATGCCTCAAGAGGTGCCATTCTGCCTTTTGAGTCACAGAAACAGAGCTCCCAAAGATGAGTCTCCTAGAAAATTTAGGCTCTGATCTGCACAAATTTGCACACAGTTAGTCCCAGTCTGAATTAATCATTGAAAGGCTGAAGTTTTCCATAAGAAAATGCTGACTTCAACATTAGGATTTAGTCTATACCTGTCCAAGAACTGAAATCTTTAAGACCCTTTCTTTTTCCATGGTTTGATAGATTTGACCATTACTTGCACTTTTCACAGTGCTAATTAACAGCTTTCCCCACAATTATCTTTTTTTTTCCTCCTGTCTTCTTCCATAAAAATCTTTTGTTTTCTTCTTATTACAAAGGTGAAAAAAATGAAGTGGTTTCATTTTTTGTTTCATTTTCAGAAATTATGCTATCCATAACACATGTAGCATTTGGTTATTTACCATCTTGACAACAGATCTCACCATGTACTCAATCAAGGTGAAAGAAAAACACTGGATCCAGTTTTCATGTGCAGAGTATTGTCTGCAACTTCCATTACTGAAGTGAAAGCAGTGCATAAGCAGATCTATGAAAGCATTTACTGAAGCACATCTGTTCTTAAAAAAAAAGCCCAACTACACCGTTTCAAATGTATTTTAAGGCATTCGTGGGAAAAATCAATGACAATTTCTTCCTCCGTCCTACCAAAAAAACCTCTCCACGCTGGCCCATTCAAGTGGCTATGCTTCCTCCAGTCCTACAGCTTATGGATCCCAATTCTCATGCAAAACTTTTAACACCTCAAACACTCAGAAACACTCAGAATTTAGGACACCCACACGCAGCTTCACTGTAACACAAGGACCAGAAACTAACACATCTGCGACTGACACAGCCCGGTCAGGACTGAGTAAGAGGAACAGCAACAACACACCCTAAATACTAATAATTACTACCTTTTTCCACCATTCATGCTTCTCACCAACTGCACGTTTGTAAGTTTGCGTTATTTTTTATTATTAACGTTTTCTCCTGGTCAGTCGCTTTCTCGGGAGCGTTTCCTGCGAATTTGCACAAATAAGACAACGGACATTCCCCAGACCTGCAGCAGCCAGTGCCGTGACCCGCTGTCACACTCAAGGGCAGGCTTTAGGATTTAAAATGACGTCCAACAGCACTTCTTGGAGGCTTTGGGAACCCAAACTAGGAGCGGGGTGTGGTGATGCTGAGTCCTTACCCCGCACTGCGGGACCGGAGACGCCAAAGTCACCCGCGCCTCGCCAAGCCACGGCCCCAGCGGGGAGAAACAAAGGGTGAGAAAGGGATCTGGGCTCAAGGCCACGTCCGACCGAGCAGGCAGCGGAGAGACGCGGACCCCCCCGAGCAAGCTCTGCCCGCGCCAGCCCCGACAGTGCCCCAGTGACCCGGCGGCCGCAGCGAGCGCGCCCTGGTAACGGAGGGAACGCCGCCTGAGCCCTCCACTCACCACTCATGGTGGCCGCGGGGTTCACCCCCTCCGTCCGCCGGACCCGATCGCCCTCGTCCCGCACAGCCCAGAGCCGGGCCGCCCGGAGCACACGCTCCGCCCCGGAACCCCGCTCCCCCGCTCCGGAAGGTAAACACCGCTCCGAGCGGCTGCTGTGAGCGGCACGGAGCTCGGCTGTGCCCGCGGCGTCGGCTCCGAGCAGCCTGCGCAGCCTCCCCTCGCCTCCCGTCACGGGCTCCAGGCGCTGGCGCCCACCGGCCCTGGGAAGCGTCGCGAAGCTGCAGCTCGGGCCCTGGCCCTGGCCCGGTGGGGTTGTGGCTGTACCGCCGCGTACTTGGCGTGCGGGACACCTGTGTGGGACCCTCCCCCTCAACAAAAGGCTGACGGATAGCCCGTCCCGTAGGGAAGCGAGGAAATAGCGGGCAAAGGAAAGATGAGAGATAAAATGGTTACTGAATGGAATGAATACTGGATGAGAGATAATGGAGATAAAATGTGCTGCGCTGTCACGTGCGGCGTGTAAGCTAAAAGTCCTGAAAGGTTCACGTGCCAAAAGGTACTGAAGTTGTGAAACCTCCAATACTAAAAAAAAAGGGCAAAGCTAATGAAAGTTGTTTTCGTAAGTAGAAGTAGTTGTAGATTCATTTTAAGGCATCATCTTGCTGGTTTGTATTTGCACGCTGTCTCAATACAGTGCTCTGTATTTGTCACATATTGCTCCGTGCTACTGTGGAGCAACAGGGCATAAGCTATTATTTAAGAGTTCCTAGATAAAGTAATAATAAATTTAATAGCTTTATAGGCCTGTTTCAGAGGGTTTTGCTGTGTGTGGCCAGACCTACACAGCTATCTCATAACTAACCCAAAATTTGAGGTCACTCTCCTAAAGATGCCGTAATAATAATGGTTCACAAGTTTTGTGCAATAATTTATTAGTCCGAAAACGTTTTAATTGATCATTCATGCAGGAACCTGAAAGTTATCTACAAACAAAGAATGTGGTCACTTCTGCAGTTTTCTGGGAATAAAACTCTCCTAATATTAGGAAAACAACAAAGCTTGGGTGGCAAGGTGACAGAAGTATATTCCCACACAGTAGCCTAGCATGACTATATCTAATCATCAGTCCTTGTAACAAGAGTAAGTAAAGAATTAGAAAAATAGAAATCTGAAAGACACTTGGCACTTAAAGGAATGTCTGCACCATCAGGAAGTACATTGGGACTGCAGGTATGGTGCTCCTTAGTGTGACCCAGCAATACTACCTGAACTGGGAGGGACTCCATACTCCACGGAGGTACTCATCATTACAACATTCCTATTTCCTGCATCATAAGGGTTATTAAAATATTCTTTACAAGACTGGGGATGTAACATGGGTGTTCATTTCTGCTTCTTGGAACATTCCACCTATAATGTCAAGCAATTTTTTGGCACAAGATCTGAGTTTGACATAAATTACTTATTAGCAAACTTGTTTATTGATAGGTTTGTATATTTCCAGCATAAGTAGAAACAGTCTCTAAGGGCAGAAAATGCCATCCTCAGAAATTAAACATTCCCATAACTAGTTTAGTATGTGAGAATAATGTGGAAACACCTGATGAAAGAAATACTAGGGTTAGAAATAATATGGCAATATTAATGAAAGCTCAATGGAAGATCTAGGAGGATGATGTACTGAACTTCTCCACTAACAGGAACTAGTAAGATTAATAGCTATATTGGAATAACTCATTTATTATTATGCAGTAAAAATATGTTTCACTCATAGTCACCCAGAATATAGTTGCAATAATCAAAAGACTTTGTGGTAACTAGTACAGTAGCTCCTTCTTCTGTAGCTGGTAATGGAAATGAAGTTTCACAGCCAGTCTGAGGTTTTACCAAGCCACAGTCACTGCAAGTGCATTCTTCCACTGAATACATTAATGTTTCACATTGAAGCAAGTCTCTAATTCCTTCTATATTCGCATCACTTTCAGTATTAGCTTTGAGAATATTACTCAGCTCAACAGAAGAGTCTGTAAATATGCAAAAGTTAATTTAGTACATACATCATGCTATACCACTCATGCAGTTATTAAAGATCCACGTTTCTCTATGTTCCTAACCTTAGTGAAAGTTTTAAGATATAATGAAAGTGTTAAGATATAGTTCTATATGATAATGTTTTGTTCCATGACAATATATCCTGCATACTTCAGGAAAAGCATGTAAGTAATGTAACACATATTTTCTAATAAATTATTAGAGAAGGCTGAACAGTCCACAAGGGCTAGTATTTATAAAATGTAAAAAAAAATTCATTCCACCTTCCTCAAATATACCACATTCTTATAGGCTAAAATGTTAAGTAAAATTATTTACTGTCTTATAAAAGGGAAAGCTAACACTGAATGTGTATCCTCTACCTACGTAGAATTCCTTTTGCTTTCAACTAGAGGAAGATTAAACCCTCATAAAGATCTTTTGCTATTGAGGGTTCATAAATGATTTCTCAAACACCAGCAAGTAATACATGTATTACTATGCAACAAAATAATCCTGACATGATCCAGAACCTACAAAGAGATACTGCTGCTTTTACAAATTAGCATCTGGATATTTTGTTCCCCAATAACTTCAGTGAGACTATTTGAGTAATACAATACAACAATACAACAAAGACCAGAATCTGGAATATAAATTGTATGTGCAATTTGTACATGGTAAGACTAGCTAAAATGTACAATGATCTAAAATTATTTGATAATTATTTATTTACCTGTGGTTTTCAGTTTTTCTTTTAGTTGATTTAGGTGCTTCCATTTAAACAAGACCATTAAGGTGCACAGAGTGAACATTAAAATTACTCCTGAGCCCAGAAAAATCCAAAGGACTCCACTTGAATCAGTACCTCAAGAAATTAAAAAATGCATTGAATTAATTGTAAACAATAACCAACAAACACTAAACATGTCCAACACATAACACTTCTTCTAAAACAAAGGAACAATTTCTATTTCTATAGAGCAACTGCTCAAGTGCTGTCTGAGAGCTTTAAAAATTTACTCAACACAAATACTCATACAGGACACACTGCATACATCTTAAATATTTCTGAGCTCATATATCCTAGTAAATTCTTTCCATGTTTTATATTTCTTTACATTTCTATGTTTACAATTCTGTGTAAAATACAACAGGAAAATGCCAAGCATAACCACAAAGGACTGAAGAAATATTACTTACTCTTATCACAGTAGGTTTCACATGAAGGTGGTGGGGTACTAGAACATCGAAGATGACAAGGCTTACAAGAGAGCAGCAGATTATCATAGTATTCATTTTTGGAGCAATGTGCCATCAGGGTCAGTAATTATGGAACTGGAAAGAAGACAGAAATTGTAAAGGAGAGAGGATCATCCACAAAGGGCTTTTCAGGCCTCAGTTTTAGCAAATCTAAGAACAGCTAGCAGTAATGACTTCACCTCAATCACAGCTCCACTTCATGTTAAATAAAAAGGATTGAACTCTCAGGCCCCCGAGGAATTACTGTTCCTTTTTTGGCAATTCACAATTGTAGAAAAACTGAACAGCTGCACTGAGATAATTTTCAACGTTAGTTCTGTCTGAAACAGAAAATGGTTATTTATAGAAGACATTTCTTGAACAGGTGCTAAACATTACAAACTGTAGAAAAACAAGGTGATCTCCAAACAGGAGTTCATCATAATTGTCTTGAATTTTGTGGGCTTCTTCATGGTGGTGGGCCGCAGGAATTGTGTTTTCCTGTATTAAGCAAATTATGCAATGCTTACTTTTTGTTCTTTTTTTCACAGGCCAGAAAGCATAAGATGAAAATAGTAGAGGCAGTAGGCATAGCAATAAGAAGACAGGAGCAGTTTCTAGGTTTGCCACTGATTTTCTGTGACTTCAAACAACTTCCTTCATACTTGTTTCCTTGTATGGACAATAATATTTAGAACACATGCATGATGAAAGAATTAGTTTTTGTAAATTATTTTTTCTTCTGATTTTAAATGAGATCTTGTTAAAATACAGGTTCAACAATTAGTTCTTAATGGTGTGGTACAAAATACATCCAAGACTTTCAGTTTCAACGGAAAGACAAAATCTGGAGATTCAGTCACAGGGATATTGCTCCTCGGTTCCAAATCATCTTTCTTGTCTATTTGGTTTGATTGTCTTTTTTGATTGGTTCACTTTGGGGGTTTTAGCTGCTCTGTTTTGCTTATAGGATTAGATGTATGAGAAATGTAATACCATTGTAATAAGATTACATTCTAGTAGTAAAAGAAGAGTTATATGAGTGTTTTAAAGGTCCCTTCCAACCCTACCGTTCTATGATTCTATGACTTTATAATTTTGATTCAAAACATTATCTACCTTTTTTCCCTTATTTTTCTATAATGCAGAACTGTCACTGTACTAAAACTGCAGTACTCAGCATGGAAAGATAGGTAGGCCACAGATTTTATTCTTGTGCTATAGTGTACATGACAGCTCCTTCCCAGGCAGGTGATGAGGCACACCAAGCATGCAGGGATTTGTCTGTGTGTATGCAGTGAGTGCACCACTTCTGAAAATGCATTTGGTCTTCTCCCAGGGGAAAAAAAGCTTCAATAATAGACTGCCACAATGAAAATAATTTACACAGATGACTTGTATCTTTATTTTAAAGTTAACCAGGAATATGTAGCAAGTTGCAATAACTGCCTCTATCCAGTATCACTGCCACAGAGAGATTAGAATTACAGGCTAATTTATAGTTAAAATTCTCCTTGACATACTTCAGTTAATTGCCTTTCTGTCTACAGCAAGAGAAAAGATAATACTGCATAGGGAATTGTAATTTCATGCCACATTAGTATGTATGAGACTTATTTTCTCACAAAAGGCACCATGTGGGAATACAGAAACTGTTTTTAGTGGAATGGTCTAACAAAGCAATCTGTATTATAGTCTCTAGCAGATGGAACTGCTTGTTGCAGCTTCTGCCCTTGTTTTAATAGGCCAGGTGCACAGCTGCAGGCTTTTGTCCATATTCAAAATTAGTGGAAAAGCAAGAATTGACAAAATCTGATTTAGGCATGAGGAAAGAAAACATGAATACATACCATGGGTGGTGATGAAAGAAAACGTGAATACACATCACGGGTGATGACATCAGGAGTCAATGCTGGTGTTGAAGTCATACCACTGTTCTTACACGCTTCATACATTCACACTCTAGGGGAAGAAACCTAACTTTTCGCTAGAATGCCATTCCTATTTCTGGTGAAGCACCATTTGGTAGCTTCAGCACAGAGTGATTTGAGGTTTTGCTTTTACTTTGCTGTTTAACATTTTCAGCTATGGAGAGAACAATCATGTTCTCAACTGTGACCTGAAGAAGGCAGATACTTGTGAAAGTATCTTCATGGTATCCACAGGTATGGTAAGTGGACAGACAAGCTGGGTCCAATGCTTTAATCTTTTAGCAGTATAACTCCATTGACTGCAGTGAAATGCTCTGTAATTTTATTTAAATAGAATATTTTCCTGTGCCACAACTTCCCATTGTTCTTGAATTTTTTTTTATATTCATCTCTATAACTTGCACTAAGACTCCTTATAATTTTAGAAAGGACCCAGTTGACTAAATCTGTAACTGTTTTCTGCAGCATGTCCAACAATACACGTCTGCTGGAGAAGTACAGTCTTTACTGTAGCAAAACTCCTTATGAAATCAACAGCTTTCAAACTCCAAAACTTTCAGACCACATTGTAGCTGCTGAGTGCTTCTGACATTACCTTAGCACTCTAGGAAAATCACGTGTGCGCTATAACAGATAAATGTACCACTTCCTTAATCAACTTCATGTGGGTTTTTCCTAGTTGTACCAGGGGTGTGAGGGAAGGACTGTATTTCAGCTGCTTTCATTACAGTTTCTTGCCTTTTTTTTTTTTTAATGTAAGATAATTTTTTACTGAATTGTGTAGGTGTATTTATTTTGAATATTAGCTTTCTTCAACAAAGTAGTTTTGCTAAATATGTACTTTATAGCATTTTGGTATTAGTTCACAGCTTCACAAAAACGAGACAGAAGTTCAGATTGAGTATTTTTGCTGGGAGATAGCAAAACACTCTTGTTAAATAGCATGTAGAAATCCCAAGTAGGCAACACAGATACTACTAAGCTTGAACAATCACAGAATCACAGAATCTTAAGGGTTGGAAGGGACCTCGAAAGATATCTATTTCAACCCCCTTGCCGGAGCAGGACCTCCTAAAGCAGGTCACACAGGAACTCGTCCAGGTGGTTGTTGAATGTCTCCAGAGAAGGAACAATGATAATGAATAAGCTCCTTCAAGTTCAGTGTTGTTACCATGAGGAAAGAAACCTTGAAATGCTTGCTAGCAACAGGTTCTGCTAAATACAACACCTTTTTGTACCACTTCAGGTCTGCTTCAGAACTCTTTTTAATGGACGAGTGATTCTAAGGGGAAGTCTGTGGCTTCTCCCACATGCACCCACAATTTGTCACTGACCAAAGAGTAAAACAAACCAACGTTTGGAACTGCAGAAGTCAATGTATGTAGTTCATTTGCTGTTGGAAAGAAAACCCAAAAAAACCAAATAGGCCTAAACCAAAAATGCACGCAGCTATTTGCAGGGTACCTCCAAAGGTATTGGCTGAGGAGGTAGCTTTCTTTGGAAAATGTTAGTCTAGCTTTCCTGCATACCTGCATTGGTTATATTCTTCTACTTCACAGGAATAGTACAAAGTAATTGTATTAAAAATCACTAGGTGCTTTCAATGAAAAATTTTTAACACGTGTAAAGTATGAGTTCATAGAATCATAGAATACCAGGGTGGAAAGGACCTCAAGGATAATCTGGTCCAACCTTTCTTGGCAAAAGCATGGTGTAGACAAGACGGTCCAGCGCCCTGTCTAGATGAATCTTTATAGTGTCCAATGGTAGGGAAGCCACCACTACCCTGGGGAGATTATTCCAATGGCTGATTGTTCTTACTGTGAACATTATTCCTCTTGTGTATAACTGGAATCTCCCCAGGAGTCATTTGTACCCATGATCCCTCATCTTTTCCATGTGACTCCTTATAGAAAGTCTTTTTTGTGGCCGCACTTCAAATACTGGAGCACAGTGACACAAGGTCTTCCCTAAGCCTTTGTGTCTCAAGGCTGAACAAACCCAGTTCTCTCAGCCTTTCCTCATATGACAGGCTTCCCAGGCCTCTGATCATCTTTGAGGCCCTTCTCCGGACCCTCTCAAGCCTCTCCACATCAATAAGGTGTGAGATTCTAAGTTTGAAACTCATGTGATTAAATGAACATTGCTTTGCTCAGATTAAGAAGCTCACATTTGTGGAAAATTAACTGAAGTCTCGATGTGTTCAGCATAAAGCACCCGTAGCTGCTGCTTTTACTGAGGGTGTCACTGGTAAAACCAAGCATTTCAGAGGGGAGTATAAGCAGGAAGATGATGGTAGCTTTGTGTGGTACTTTTTATGGAAAAGATGAAGAGCATAGCACAGAAAAGCAGTGTTCATAGACTATAAACCCTTTGGGTAAAGAAGATAACCTTTTGATTTGTCTGACATTTCACATGTGCCAGCATTGTTATGTAACTACTAAAGGCAATGCATAAAACAATAATTTAGGTTTAGGTTAAGCTAATACATGTTAGAATGCCAGTAACATTTTCTCTTGGTACAATAGTTTTTCAAGAATGTAAATTTAATTTTTTTTTCTTCATCTCTTACTGTAAGCACTTATATTTTGTATTGGAAAAATAACCTCCCACATATTACTATTTTAGTGACTTTGCAGATGGACAAAACCAACTAAAACTAATCAGTGGTATAATGCCAACAGGAGTAATGGAGTTACAACCAAAATATGTGTGCATGAACACCTATTAATAACCTGAAGTGCCTGGCGTACACTAAAATCTAACAAGAATTGGTCTTCTAATAATTTTAATCAAATTCTCTAGCCATGCAGTGTTTGTGGACAAGTTTAGGTAACACACAATTACTCTATTTCAAATTCCCATGTTCTCCTCTCTCTCAAAACAGGATGGAACTTGTAATTGACTTAGCCATCTCTATTCCAGAATAATTGGCCATCTAAATCGCCTTCTCTGGAATAAAAATACTGGCACAGAATAATTCTGGAGTAATTAGTCCTATTTAGAAACAAGCTCACTGTTTCATTCTCACAATTTCATAATGAGGTGCTTTTTTTTCTGCAACAATAACATTTTAACTAGCTATAGAAGAAAAGCTTTCAAAATCCCATGACAATGTTAGTCTTTCTTCATAGCAATAATGCCATTTTGCTTCAGCCATTGCCAAAACTAAAATCTAAAGGGATCTTTAATGGACAAAATGCTCCCTCAAATGGAATTGTGGAGAATTAAGAGAGGGGAAATAAAGCACATGAAAATATCACGTGGAACTAGTTTTCTTTTCCCACCTCCCTGGAGACGGTCCTACAGCATGAAACATAAGTGTTATAAAACTCTTACCACATGTATAAGGCAGGAGATCTGGCCTAGATATGTTATGGAATACAACAATGGACATGGCAGCTCCGAGTTTCTCCATGTTGGGTGTCACTGCAGTAAGAAAGGGTGTGAAGAAACAGCATGCTACATAGCCTGCATTAACATCTTGTGTCAATATTTTCATTGCTAATTTCAACATTTTCATTATCTCACAAAAACACTCTTCATTAACATAATATAGAAAAATTATATGAGGTACAGCTGAATACTGCTTAATAGTGGGGACTCATTTTGTGCAGCTACAGACTGTAAGCCCACTATAAATAATAACCACCTTTTCTGCATTTTTGTACTTCCACAGCAAGCTATGAGACTGAAAATTTCATGTAATCCAGGACTATAAATCATCTGTTACCTGTCTCCCACAGCTTACAGACAGTGGGAGAACTCCTCCTGAGAATCTGTCACTTAAAAGTCATCATTATTGCTCAGTCAACTCTGCATCCCAGCCCCTGAGATTCTCAAACTTGTCTTGGGTCACCAGGAGAAAAACTATCCTCTGTTTCCATTTATTACTTCCAATGAATATGTGTATCTTAGGCTTGTAATATTTACTGCCTACTTCCAACATATTTATAAGTGAAAAAAAAATTTACTCTAAAGAAGCAGAAGGTTAATTTTTCTAATCAAAATGTTGCTAATCAAGATAAAAGCATAAAACCAGTAGAACAGAGGTCTAGATATTACTTAACAGACTTCTTTTCAGCTGCTTCAGTATCTTAACTGACACGATGCCTCCTCCACCCATTCTACATCTGGCTTTCAGAGCTCTAAAACGACACAATCTCTGCCTCTCTTCAGACCAGATTCTCTCCTGTCTCTAACCTTTCCAATCCTAACTCAGTCACTGTATGCATCATTCAAGTGATCTCATTCTTCCTTTCCTTGGATGTGTGTTCTTTGCTCAGCACACTCCTTCCCCATTAAGCAATCCTTCTGCTATTTACAGCATTTTCAAGTGTCCTAAAGATTCTCCACAATGTGCACATCTAAACTCCCATCTTTATTTATTCTGATCTTTGATACGCATAAATAAATAGTTATTTGATAGCAAAACTACTTACCTGAACTATTTGTCAGTATGGAGGCTCGTGGTATCAAAACCACAGAAGAAGGAGTAAGCTGCAATGACTGTGCTTTCAAAGAGAGGCATCTTGAACAATGAACGAGCTGGCATCCTACTTACAGATTTTTCAAACCTGAACAACAGGCTAACTAAGCAGTAGATGATGCAGCAGAGAACCCTGAGGCTCCAAGTCACCTGGGGAAAAAAAAAAAGGATAGCACCTGCATAAAAGACAAACTTTCAGTCTTTATTTCTAGAAATACACAAGCAAGAGAAAGAGAGGTCATGTCTACATACAGAAACGAGAAATGTGATTACCTTGGAAAATAATGAGCTGAGTATATTAAGTATTTGAGACGTAAGGAGACAAAATTACAATCTGGCACTCTTGTGTATGGATCCATGTATTTCTTTCTCTGTCTAAAGTAAAACCAGCTAATTTTATGTCCTTTTTGAAGCCAGCAATATGTGCCTTAACTGCTCCAAAGAAAAGGTTTAACTCTAGACTGAAGACCTCAAAATGAAGAAACCAGCTCATCACCAGTTCACAATGTGGTTGTCTAAAAGTTCAGTTAATAAATTCCTTTCAGGATGCCCCTTTACAAGCTTGTAGTAATTCTGCAACTGGACTTTGGAAGAGTATTTATGCTATGGTGTTATGTTTGGAAAACCATGGAATATTTTCATTCAGATCTCTTCCAATTAAATTAATGTAAGACAACACAAATGAAGCAATTATGTGAGCGTCCAGCAGAGGGAGAGTAATAGGTCAGAAACACTTGTTAAATAGCAGGGTCAGAACAAACATAGTAATGAACAGATGTTTCCAGGTCAAGATACCTTAGTTTGGGCTATTTGTGATCTTGTGCAAATATAAAAGCCTCTTTATGATTTACTCATGCTTTCAGGAACACCAGCAAGGCTTAGGATAGACTAAAAAAAACATCATGCTGAAACATAGAGTGGGTTTTGTTCTGTAGTTCTCAGCTACATCTCCACAGAATACCTGGACAGAGAATTTTCCAGAGTTTAAGAATGTTAACTTATAATCTCCTGGTACCCAATCAAACATAAACTAGTTCAGTATTTTCAGTTCTGTGTCAGGCCTCATTAATATTATGAAAGGTATTTAAAAAAAACAACAGAACACAGCCTTCCTTCACGAGAAGCATGTTACTTGTGCTGAGGTACAGCCTTAATGCATGTTTTCCACAAAAATCTTCTGCACTCATTTAAAGCCACCTGCTTCTTTCAAGTGATGCTAAACTTAATTTCCAGAATGTCCTATGGGATTGTTCCTTCACATAAGCCTCAGATAAAGAGCTAAAGAGCCATTATTCTAGAATGGCATCTTCATAGCTAAGCACAGCGCATCTCTTTTCTTCCTCCTAGGTAAATAAGTTGTTCCTCTGCCTTCATTTTCAAAAGGCTCATTCTGACTTCAAAGCAATTCTAAATAGCAGGCTACTCATTTAAGTGCATAACTAATGTATATATTTGAATACCTTTAAATTTGAGGGCATGGCTCATAGCATGTCAGTCGAATTCCAGCTGGCTGCCGTGCCAGAATGGGAAGTCTTTCTTATTCCTTTCCTGCTTCTTGCAATCTCAGCCAAATGCTTTCTTTCCCATCTTGCAGCAGCTGGAGAATTTATCTAATCTCAAGGTAAACTGAGTCAATTCACTCATAATCCAACACCCTTAAACCACTCACCTTCCCCCTTGGACTGCTGCTATTTTATGGAGTTTAACAAGCTTACTTCTTGGTGGTGAGCTGTTAACTGCTTGAAGCTGTTAAACCTATTTGAAGCCTTCTATGGAAATATATCTTTCTTTTCTGCTTCAGTTCTCATAACTAAAACTTTGGTATTCTGTAGGTGTATATGTTAGGGTGTAAAGTGCTTGTGAGAACCTTGGATGAAGGTTACTACTAAAGTGCAGAATACTGTTCCTCATATTAGATGAATGAGGACCTCCATTTTGTTGCTCTAGGATTGACTTATCACAGGCTGCACACTAGTGGTGAAGTTACCTTGCAACAGTTTAATAAGTGAATAGGTCGACCTCACTAAAAAGAAGTCCTTTTCCCCATTCTTGTTTTATATCAGCCCTGGCATTTGTCAAACACCTCAGTAAGAGTCACATAGTCATCTCAGTAACCCAGGAGGAAAAGAAAGTGGACTGTTCTTTAGCTAAATGTAATGAGATACAATAACTCAGCAAAGGGTCTAACAAAACGTGGAAGGCAGTACAAGAAGAGGTAGAACTACAGCTCTGGGGAAGACAGTTTCTTTGCATCCTGGTCCTCACATGCTAACCCAGAGGTGTTCCAGTCTCTTCTTTCCGAAACACTGCTTTGATAATTTTAAGGCAGGCATGGTGTGATGATGGATTTATATGCATGGTCCTCAATAAGGAAAGCTTTCCAGTATTTGTTGAGAGCTAGTATACTTATTCTAAACATTTTGATGCAGAAGAGATTTAAACAAGGAAAGCTTTTATAATGCTTTAAAACCTCAAGAGAACATGGCTATCTACATTCCAGTAGGCATTTTGCCAGTAAAATTACCATGGTTCCACTTAGGTTTTGTTTTGAGTACCAGCTGTTCCTAAGTGGAAAAACAAACTACTGGCCTTGTTAAAAAATTAGTGTTTGAGTTTACACAATTCCTCAGTGTGACACAGCCTGCAAAACAGGTTTGTACACTCTGAAGGACATCTGGCATCTTCTGAAATTCTGTGGTCTAATTGTTTATATTCCAGCAAGTGCCTAGGGATTAAGTACTTGTCCAGGAAAGAAGGAAGGAATGTTGGATAGCACAAGTAATTCTTTTCCCCTGAAATCAGTGTAATACACACTTCTGTACCTCTGAGCAAATACTTCCTGCATCACGCCCCTCCCCCCCAAAGAAATCCCAACTCAGTACCTTAGGAGCTGGCAGAATTAATCTACATTTTTAAAGCTTCAAGAAGCCTTTTTAAGGAATGCTAAAATGTGCTTAAGTATTGCTGCCTACATGTTCTGTCTGCTGGTCCTCTTAAGGTGAGTCTTAATTACTCTGAAAACACAGTACCTGCCTCCAGTTAAGCCATGTAGGCTGTGTCAAGGCTCAAGCAAAAAAACCCAGACTTGCAATACAACATTGCAGTCAATAGAAACCTGAGCTACTAAATGCTCGTAGTGACGGTCAGTTGTGTAAAATAGCAAGCCTCTCTGTCAGCAGAATTCATGAAGGTTGTTTTCTACTCAATTTTTATCTATTATTCTACAGTAGTAACCCATGAGTTCCTTCATTCCAAATGGTGGTAACTTTGTTTTCCTACTAAATGTGTAAGACACCTTCAGGTTAATAAATGTCACTTAACAAGCCAAAGTTAGTACTAAAAAAAAAACCAAACCCAACAAAAAACAACAACAAACTCAACAAATCTTTAGTAAGTGGAGTGTTCTTAGAACACCAGCTGCTTAGGACATTTATTTCTTACTCCTGTAGCTTTACTTCTAAGTGCTTCTCCATTTCTCTGATTAAAAAAAAAGGATCATATCCTATTCCTGCTTCTATCCCAGTCCTTACTGGGGCTGCATATGACTGTTTTGCGGTTCTTTTAAAACAGAAACCTGAATGCCACATACAGCTGACAAACTTACTTTAACAACATTCTAAATATACAATAAGACAGGCAAGAGTATTCCTTAATAATGCTCAACTTTGAACAACAGAGGCCCTAGCAATGTGTGTCTGAAAACCAGAAAGGAACTGTGCACTAGAGAATAACCAGAGTGGCTTTCCCAAGGTTCTCAGAACTCATTTTGTAGCCTCTGGTGAGGGCAAGCTCTTGGAGCTTGAAGGAAATCCTTCCACTTAGCATAGTTTAGGGTGGATTTTTTTCCCTTTCAAAATGGATTACCTGTGTGTTTGAGATTTGGGGGGGGGGGTCTTTACTTTTATAGGTACTAATCGGTGCACTAGTGTTTTCCCTGAATATCATCAGTTGGAAGCACATTTTTTTCCATTAACACACGCCATGTCGTATTTTCTGCTTTTCAAGGATGTACACGTTGCTGCTGCTACGAAGCCAGAAACTATCTGGTTGTTGTGTCAAGACTACGTTACGTAAATTCCACTTGAGAGTTTGTGTAGCTCTCCAACAAAAACTGCACCAGATTTTGTACTGAATGGAGATCATTACATTTTAGTTCTAAGCCCTACATTTTTGCTCTAAGCTTTCAAAACAACTCTGTAACCTGCCCTACAGTGCTCTAATATAAATAATCCTGTGGGTGACTCAGACCTTGCATGTGAACACTGCAAGAAACTCCCTCTTCCCAAACACTTTTGCAGAACCTTCCAAGATGAAACGCTGCCACAGCCACGTGCAACCTACTAACCAAAATCTACTGATTTTCCCTCAGTTCCTCCTCATCTCTTCCAAATACTCTTAACTTCAGCCAATGTTTTTTTTGGTTTGGATTTGGTTCTTTTAATAGGTTCTTACCGGTCAAGGCTCTCAGTACTTTTAAGTCCTACTGGATTTGGCTTAACTGGTTTGGTTTTTTTAAATTATAATTAGCAAGTGAAAGTGTGCAGTGGAACTGCCAAAACTGGAACTTTAAATGCACCCTGTCAACTTGCCGCAGCACGTGTACAGAAACGCGTGCCCTTGCCCCACGGGAGAGCACACGCGCTCCCGAATCTTCGTGCGGGAGGCAGCCACTGCCCTGCCACTCTGCACCTGCGCTTTCTAGGAGCAGCTTCGTGCAATCTTGCACAGATGAAAGCTGAAAGCAGCACGTCATCGCCTGACACCGGCCGCTGAGTCCTTAACGGAGGCGGGAGATCCGCGCCGTGACACAGCCCTCGCGCGGGATGAGGGCACGGGCAGCAGTCAGCGGCGACGCCGCCTGCCTCGCCCGCCTTTGCGAACTGCACTTCCCAGAGACCCGAGGGGCAAGACACAAGCGTGGCCTGAGGGTAGGCTGGCGCCTGGCCCGCTGGGACGGGTAGTTCTTGTCCCACCTGAGGCGTTCGCGCCAACTACATGTCCCATCTCTCCCCGTCCCGACAGCGGAGGCGGACACGGTAGGAAGGACGTGGGAGCGCAAAGGGTGACGGGAATTGTAGTCTCTCGACGCGCAGAAAACGCAGGCGACTACACTTCCCGTCTCTTCCGGAGAGGCGGGCCGGGAGAGGAGCTCGCACGGCATGATGGGCCTCGTAGTTCCCGCGCCTCGCCTCGGCCGTACCGCGGGACGAGGCGCCCGAGAGCTAAAAACTACTAAAATGGCGGCAGGAGAGGCGGCGGGGAGGCGGTACGGGAGCTCCGGCAGGCCACACTGCGCTCGCGTCGGGGCGGCGGAGTACACGCGGAATCGCCGGAGCGAGTGCTGAGTCGGTGCCGCCGCCGGCTTCCCCCTTACCCCGGACGCTGGGAGACGCTTCGGGGCCGCAGAGGCTTGTGGGGCAGCCACAAAATGGAGGCGAACGGGAGCGGCAGCGGGAGCAGCAGCGACTCGGCTCCCGACTGCTGGGACCAGGCGGACATCGAGCCCGGCAGCGGCGCCGGCCCGGGGTCCGCCCCGCCGGCCGCGGAGGCCGAGGCCCATCAGGAGCTGCTCGGGGCGGCCTTCAGCCGGCAGCTCAACGTCAACGCCAAGCCCTTCGTGCCCAACGTCCACGCCGCCGAGTTCGTGCCGTCCTTCCTGAGGGGCGGCCCGGCGCCCGGCCTGCCGCCGCCCTCGCCTCCGCCCGGCCTGCCGCCGCCGCCG